>JBBPLS010000029.1:0-150500 GCA_038089895.1 Boletellus ananas | reverse complement strand
TCTCAGGAATAGATTATTTTAGTGCATCCAGACCAGTGTCCACATTGTGACCTGATGTACCTTTGGCACATGGGGAGAGGTAGAATAGAATTTCCATGATTTTACTGTACAAAAACTGAGTGGTGTACACTTATGTAATCATGTGTGGATGCCTCAATCTCCAACCACTCGACACTCAAAAGTCAAAAGAAACAAAAGAAATTAAATTAACAGACTGTATATTTTATTACCCATGTATCTGACTGTGCTCATAAGGATGCATCCGTGCGCGGTCACCGTGTAGTTGCATTGCAGTGCGGTCACCCGATTTCCTTATTTGGCAGCTGTGGCTCGCTGTAGGAGGACCGGCCTAGGCCACAGTGCCCACGTTTGGCTCATCCTCTGCCGGGCCACATGGTTTTCGCCCATAAACGACGGCAAACGACGCAGCCGGCTTGTAGACGACACTACCGACGCAACCGACACACCCGACACACCCGACGCAGCCGCAATAGGCGTCGCAAAGATCCCTGCCTCTGAGGTTCCCACGCGTCGTGCACTAATTTTTTAGATGTAGAAGCAATCCTCCAAGCGAATACCGATCTAACGCAACACGGAATAGCTCGCGATCAAACAAAACACGAGATCCCCGACGTCCGCTTACCTTGTCCTTGATGTAAACTCCTGGCTCGTTGGAAAACGTATGTCCGACCTCGATAACAACATCGGACCCGCCCCTGAGATATGGAGTCTCGTGATCTTCTAGACCAATCCCTGTGGACGATTACAATCAATCATATCAAGGTTCAATCACCACGGACAAAATAATTACCGTGGCCCAGTCTGTGAGTAAAATAGGAACCAACCCCTCGCCTAGTCAGCTCGGTGCGCGCGGCCCCATCCACATCAGCCGTAATGACACCCGCTCTGGCAGCGCGCAAGGCGGCTACCTGAGCAGCATGCACGTCCCACCATATTCGAAAGTGGCCTTCAGGTATCTGACTTTCCTTGAGCTGGAACGTCTGCAGGCACTAATCAGTCCGGCCATGCATACCAGAATCGCACCAACTCACCCTCGTAACATCGCTATGGTACCCAAATAATACACCTCCAGTGTCGATCAGAATCAGGTCCGAAGCACCTAACACACGATCGGTACCCGTTCCATGGGGAAGTGCAGCATTCTCTTTGAGTCTGAGGTTGGACAGAGGCAGTCCGGGCCGACACATGACAACGCACCGCCAAACAGCACCAAGGCCCATCTTTCGCTTAAACCAGCGACTGCCAACGCTTCGTCGACCAGCTGGAGCACCTGGGATTCACGCATACCAATGCGTATCTGCACCTGAACGGCGCGGATCACAAGAACTGTCACCTTTCTGGGTGTAAACTACCCACGCGACAATACCTTTGCGTAGTGCCTACCTCGTTCACACATTTGAGGAGCGCAATCTCTGAAGGCGACTTGCGCTCGCGCAGAGAAGTGATTTCCGCAGGGGCTGAAAGGACACGTAAGCCAGGTGCCGCTTTTTTGAACCCATCGACGACGAAATGGCGGATCATTCCGTCGACAAAGATGGGTCCCCCGTGAGCTGTGTGGATTGTCTCGACGGCAACAGTATATGGATCGTCGTCTTCCTGCCACGCCACGTACGTGACGTTCACACCAGGAACCGTGAGCAGCTTTGCACGATCTTCTTCGAAGGCAGGTGTCAGGATCGTGATCTGGGCCGACACCTCCCCCTCGCGAACGAGGGGAGAGACGATGAGTAGGAGAGGACGTTCAGAAAGACTCCACGTTGCACCGGAGATATTGCCAAAGAACAGCGTGCTGGCACCTGGTTCAGCGATGTATGCAGTCCCATTCAGTACATGGAGAGCGTGAGCAAGGTAACGCTGCCGCTCAAGAAATTCCGTGGCATGTATCGGTTGCGCGTCTTTACAGTGCGACGCTAGGCCCTCCCAGGGATCATTGCGGGTGAGAGAGACGATAGGAAACGAAAGCGGGAGGAAATATGCGGAGAAGAAAAGGGCAGCAGTGACCAAGGCCAGAGTCTGTTGGTCAATGTATTTCGGGTCAATAACGTCCACTGGGAGGTGGCGGTCACATACAAGCTTTACATGCAGAATTCTGTGCCGTTTGCCAGGGACAGCGACGAGGGGCCCTGACTTGTTCATGTGTCGTGGAAGCTGAGAGGTATATGTGAGGGAAGATGCAGAGCCGAACGAGACCTTGGAGGCACTGCCCCTGAGCGCTTGGTTGTTTTCCCCGGACCGTGACGATGAGTGAAGCCGACACCGAAACGCTGATCGCAATGGTGACCAGTCTATTAACTGTTCCGTGTCCTGGACAGGACGTTATACTCGACACACTCGTGCAGTATAGCGGCGATGTTCAAGCAGCCGCCGCAAGCATCGATGCGAAGCATACCAAGGACAGTGCCAACACTACCGACGCGAAGAGAAAGACACCCTCATCAGGCTTGAGTGGCTGGCTTGTGTCGTCGCCACGTTCCCCGGAACCTCCTAGCTTCAAAAAACGTGCCGTGCAAGGACCCGATATCGTCAAGCCAGACTCCCTCGCCATCAAGGACACCACCCGCCACCCTAGCAGCTCCCCCAAGAAGCCCGCAGTAGATCTCATGAGCGTACTGCGACCGCCATCGCTTTCAAAGCGATCTGTGCCACGGCTGCCTCCCCTGACGCTCTCTAACCCTTCCATGGTAGCACACCATACCCCATGTACACTGCATCTCTCTGTTCTCCCTCCAGAACTTGCATGCGAACTGTTCTATACCATGGTGGACCTATCGCGATCATGGATACGGAACAAATGGTGGCTCTTCGACCGTGTTGTGGAAAGCCCTCATCGGACGTCGTTCTTCGTTCGAAGAACCAACGGTACGGACGATAACGAATCGTGGCAGACGGCCGCGCAATACTGGTGACTTCAGTCTTGTGTCGGTTTGTGATACCGCTGCTGATAGAGCACGAGGTATAACGGGCGGCCAACGGAACCCCCTGATTTTTTTCCAGAAGTCCTGGAGAAGGCTTGCAAATATGTCGAGGACATCGTCAATGACGAGATGCGTAAGCGTGAGAGACTTCCACTCGAGTGGGTGGGCCGACGAGGGGGGAATGATCAGCTGTGGCATGCAAATGTTGCGGCTTCAAACTGTTATGAAGGCGCACAAGAGAGCGTCGGGTTTCATTCCGACCAGCTCACCTACCTTGGTCCCTATCCTACTATTGCATCATTGAGTCTCGGTGAGTCCATGCTTTTCCCCCGAGGCCGAACTTGAGGACGATATGTCATAGGGACAACCCGAATCTTTCGCCTACGAGAAGTCGTTCCATTCGATGAAATTGCCCACCGTTGCGCCAGGACGTTTAATATTCCCTTGACTCACAACTCAGTGCGTTGCGATGCACGTCAATCGAACCTACCCTTCCAACTAGCCGTGTTCTCAGTTAACAATAATGCACGCAAAATGTCAAGAGTCGTTCAAGCACTCGATTCCCCCGCAACCTGTGCTTGATTTGTATCGACCTCTTTACCCTCATCCGGCGAGCCCATCCTCCGAACCCGAACCCTCTAATTGCCGCATCAATATTACCTTCCGGTTTTATCGTCCTGATTTTGACCCAGACAGCACACCACGGTGTAAATGCGGCGTTCCGACGATCCTTCGGGCTGATATGAAAAAGAGGCATGATGGTCAAACAGATCGATACTGGTGGGTTTGCTACGCCGGTGCACAAAATGACGGCAAGGGTTGCGACTTTTGGCGGGTCATGGATATGCGAGCTGAAGGAAGGGGTTCTTTTTTGGGCGGAGGAAAGGGTGCCCATCATTAGTCATCAAGTGCTTCGTCTTGACCGACGAGTCGGTCTTTGGATCCTGGTCATTGTCAAAGCCAACACAGCTCGATATACAGGAAGCGGGCAGTGAGCGGCCGTTGACAACCCTAACTAAGCGTGCAGGTCCGGTGTCTGGCTGGCGCAAAATAGCACTCTCGGACTTTGTTGTAGGTGATATTCACACCATCAAAGTGTGGGATTGGGCACCGTAACCTTAAAATCAACCGCCCAAACGTTGAACCCTCACGCACATATCTCAGTTATTTGTGTGATCACGGTACAATCAAGCTCCTTATAGACATCTTCCCAAACCTCCATTGCTACTCCCACAGGGTAATTCGAAAGCCTCGTATCGATAGAAGATAGCTCCATATGCGAAATTAGTTCCGTGTAATGGAACTCGACAGAACTGGCAATTTTGCGGGGCTATCATTCGCATCTTCTGATCGGCTACGGTATTAATCGATAATCTCCCACAGGCATTGTCCTCGGTGCGGCACCCGCGAAAGATGGACGGGTAGATTATCTCCGCCTTATGACGGGTCCTCACTTGGATTAATATGGTTAGTTACTCGGACTCTGTTGGTTCTATGTCTCAACCAACCTACACGACATTGCACACCATGATGCTGGCTTCAACAGCGTGCCGCATTACTCCATCCCCACCACGGATTGCAACGTGCACCGTTGTCGAGGGCCGGCGTAACGTCGAGCTGCAATCGCCGCGCTGCTCGTGGTGTCGCTTGTACAGCCCAAAACCGACGGGCGGCCCGCCACGTCTCAGACTTGGCCATTCTGAGGTTATCAATCTCTCCCAAGTGACTGAACGTTTCAGTTGGTCCCCGCTTTTTTCACACCCACGTCTTTTGAGCGTCAGTATCAGCCGATCTTTCCTTTTGTCGAGCCCATCAGAGGGCGTGTGCGCGATATACATAATCAATTCATGTCTGCTTGGGTCGCGCTACGACCGATCAGCTGTATTGGGAACCCGTGCTTGCCTGGCAAAGGTCCCTATAAGCGGTATACCGATCTGGAGCGCCAAAATGCCTGTCGAGCTGGCAGACTTGAACTGGCGTCCCATAAGCCCACGGACAGTCATTCATTATCCTGGGATCGCCTTGAAACAGCGGGAACGTCTGGCCCCAAAGTCGGGCAAGAAAAATCTATCCTTTTGAGTGTAGTAGTGAGTGTACTGCAATTCGCCATTTTGGTAGTTGGAGGCAGGCAAGCGAGTCACGTGCGACTTTCACTCCCGCTTGTCCCCGAAAAAGTGACGCTGCACGACTCTTCACCACTGCAAGCCAACACCGACGAGCAAAAGACATGGCGTCTCAGTTTACATTCCAGCGCACTTCGCCGTACACCCTGGGCACCACCGTGAGACTGTAGCGTCACTTGGGCGACAGATTCGCTCACAACGCCTCAATACAGTGGTTGAAACGCTGGACACCCTCCCTCGGCCTCTGGGGTGCCGGTCTAGCAGCCACGGGACTGTTTGTATGTGTCGGGCACCACCCAAGTTCACACCCAGTCTGAGAGCTTTCTGTTTTCGCAGTTATTGTCCGTCACACCCGTTGTCAAAAACGGCCTGCTGGTAAAGGTGCCGCTGGTGAGTCCTCGGGTTTTTCGCCGCATAATGAGCACGCTCAAACTGGATAATCAGCTTGGCAGCTATTATGAAGATAGGACTCCGGCATCGGACAAACCTTTCTGATGGCCCGCCGACGTTGAGCCCAGTGCTTGTTGGTGCTACGCCCAACAATACCACATCGCTGGTGCCGTCATAGCTAAACTCAGATAGTGAAATTGATTAGACTAGGACCGCGGTCATCACAGTTTCGTTCCCCCCGGGTACCCTTTTGTGACGTTGGTGCACAGATCAATCCCAAGATAATCCTCCAGTTGTTTGACAGCTCCCAATGTGCCATTGATAGGGACGTCTGGTAAGCGGAAATGAGAGCTCGGACACCGAATTCGAAAGAACCGACACGCGCGACTGGTGTCATGATGGAAGTGATTCTACGCACGTATCGTTGTCATCCCAAGTTGCTTCGCTGTCTGGAGATTCCTGGGCATACAATGTGACAAGGGCTAGCGGTGGCAGACGACGACAACTTACGTTCCAATGTCGTCCATGAATATGACATCTTTAGGGCTGACACCACACTCTCTGCAGGCATGGAGATAAAATCGCGGATCTGGCTTGCTGCAGGCCGGCATTGAGCTGTTGGCGAGCCGGGGAGCGGACCAACGGAACGTACCGTAAGCCCACTTCGCTAGAATCGTAAAAGTAGTCGAACAATTCGCGTAGATGGATGGGTACAGGTCCGTCTTGCCATCCTAGGAATCGCCGCTCAGCTTCTGGTATTCCCACGCCTGTACCGTGGTAACCTCCAAAGTTGTTCGTGAGCGCTATGATGTGCCATCTGCCAACAGCTGCTTGTTTTGCAACTGAGTGACGAACGGACCATGCAGGGTGTTAGTCACCTCGAAGGTTTGTGATGGCAGTGAGTATATGGGGGTCGTAAGACGTCGACGACCGCACCACGCGCGCAAACAGCTAGTGCATCTTGTTTCGGCCATGCAGCCATCCTCGCGAAATGGCACTCACATCACGACCATCGATTTGGAGCTGTTCGGGGAGTTTGGGACACGCTGGGGGTGAGATGAGGGTTGCGACGACGGTGCGCCTGGTGGTCGCACGTGCCTACTTGTTTTCGTTTGCAGTATTCCGCGTACCATGTGTTTCCGTTTGCTGTGTCTGAGAGGTCGCGACCGAACGCCACGTAGAAATCAAACAAGGGCAATTCTCCCCGTTCGAGCCTTTGCCAAGCGCCAGAGGAGCCGCGGGACGCTCTGCAAGGGAGGTGAGGTCAGTACGGGGGGAAAGAGGCTCTGTGTGCACCGACATGGATACATTCAGGTAGTTGGGCGGTAAACCTTTTTCTTTTTCATAGTCCGCGATTGCGATGAACGGGCTCCGCAGGACAACACCACCTATCTGCAATCATTGACCGCGTGCAAGCATGACGGCAGACGATCCGGCGTGATGCGAGTGAGAAAAGCCGGGTGCACAGGGCGGAGAGCACCCACGTCGAACATGACAGCCCTGACGCGCGGGAGATGCATTGGTTTGCGACACCGGGAGGAGCGACGCCGTGTACCGGCCGCTGTCGTGATGTCGTTTGTAAGTGTGCCCGTGGCGGGTGTTTTGGCTGACGGCGAGACGATGCTACAGTCGCTGCTGCTTCGCTGGTGTCGCACGCACCCGCCGAGCGTGACCTGGAGCGATCAACCTGGCGAGAAGAGACCAAGACGCTGGTGTTTACATGGTCTATCTACGCGCAGTGCCGCGGAGCTTCAAAACTGGCTCGCACCGCGCCCAAACTTTGACGGAGCCACACCGACGGACGAGCAATGGCGAACCCGCGCCAGCGCCGCAAGGCAAAGTCGTTGACCCACAAGGCCGTTTCGCACTCGAGGAGGGCCAAGCGGCTCCAGAAGAAGATGCCGGGTGAGTGACGAGTTCGCGCGTGTGCTGTATCTAGGGAGGCTGAACGGCTGAAACATGGCAGCCATCTGCGGGCCCAAGCCTCTGCAGGATGCATGGGATCCATCCAAGACCGTGCGACAAAAGTGAGTTGGCCGAACTGGACGGGATATGCAGAAAGACTGCCCGCGCTGCAGTTACGTGGCGTTGGGACTTGAGCACGACCTTGATCCCATCTCATCGGGCGGCTCAGAGGTCCATCTCAGCCGCACTGTTGGCCGAACCGACACAAGCCAGCCGGGACCGACTGCCTCGATCCCCTTGCCCAAAGGTGGCCAATGCCGTGCTTCTGAGGGATCTGCACTCCCAAAGGGCTTTGGACGGATCGTTCGCGATGGTTCTGGGAGTGTCGTCCGCGTGGAACTGCCGAACGACGAGGAGGCGGTCAACCGAGAACGGGTGGTCGACACGCCGGTGGTGACCGCACGATCGGAGCTGCGGGTATGGGCATACGACCGTGCTGAGACGGGGAGGGGAGCGTGCCGAGTGGGTGTGAGGACGCTGCAAGGTCTGTCTCTGATCTGGGCTCGCTGATGCCATCGATCTGCGCTGTCGCTCGGCTCGGCAAAGTGCCTGAAGCTAACCGGTGGACCGCTAGATCTGGAGAGCCTTGCGGCGTCTGCGACGGTGCGCGAGCGATACACCTCTGTGGGGGAGCGACTGTACCTGGAGCGGCTCGTCGGGGCGCATGGCGATGATGTGACGAGAATGGCGCGCGACCGTCGACTGAACCCGGAGCAGCGGACTGCAGGCGAGCTGCGGCGGGCACTGGCGCGGGCGGCGCTGGACAAGGCCACGGCTACCAAGGTGACCGAGTAGCCTGCGGACGTACGGCAGCGCGCCATGCCGGTCCGACGCCACATTTGGGGGAAAATTGCGTGACACTGTGACCGCTTGGGGATGATGTCACGCCGGGGCTTGATATTCAGACAAACCTGTGCTCGGAAATGACGCAACCATTTTGGGCAGTCAGATCTGAGATCCGCCATGGTATGTTTTCCGCATCGACCGGGCGTTGGCGGGCCGTGGATGGCGACGCTGGCAGGACGCGGTTCTCAGCGGGGGGATCATGACGGGTGAGGTGGACGAGACAAAGTGGTGATCTAAGCGACGTTATGCCGCCATATTGCGGATGACGGCAGCCGCATGCCACAGACGCGATGACCGTATCCTCGTCACGGGAAGCCCTGCGTGGGATCCAGCTTCGGTGACGCCCACTTGGCATTGCATCACCGGATAACGGCCACCCCGCTCCCCATTGGCTGCTGCTGCCCTGCCCTGCTGCCCCCTCGCTCGCCGTCGCGCCAGGGCCACTGCAGGACACAGAGATATGCCTGATCGGGCTAGACCCGGCGTCAGGACGGGATCAGGCCCAGCTGCAGCGCGACTTCGACTTACGACATCCGCTTTTCCCGTGTCTTTAGCCGTCCTCAATCCAGACACGCCCTCTCGTTTGGGCGGTGCAGGTGCGTCGCATTTCCGGAGATCAACGTCAGCGATCCAATCGTGTTCTTGTCACTGCGTCAAGTCCGCACCACCTTAAAAACACGCCTGCTCAAAGATGGGTCCGATCACCCCCCAGATTGCCCCCCATGTCCCGCCGGCCCTCTGCCTCCCGCAGCGCCTCCTCTGCCGCACCCTATCCTCGGCGCACCCCAGGTCAGCCCAAGTCATCCAGGCAACAGTTCTCCGCGTGCGGCGCATGCCGCATGAGAAGGTTCCCCCATCACCCCCCCTCCCCCCCCCCGTGCTGAGCTCCCCGCGCAGAGTCCGCTGCGATCTCAAAGACTTCTCCGGCGCCACAGCGTCCCCCAACGGGGTCCAGCAGCCCTCGTGCTCCAACTGCAGAGAGCGCAGCATAAAATGCGTGTAAGCATCCAGTACAGTCTACCCCGCGTCGCCACTCATCCCTGTTCAGCGACGAGTTTGCAGAGGTCAAGGCTGTCAAGTTACTCAGGCGCGGCAGACGGCTTCAGCAGGTCGAGTGAGTCCCCATCCCCCCCTCTCCCTCCAGTCATCAGAACCCCGCTTGCAGAGCCGTCTACGGCAAAGTGCCAGACGACGCATCCCCCGCACCCGCTGTCCCGCAAGATCCCACTCCGTCCGCGTTTTCCGCCGCGACCGCCGTCGTCGGGCACAGTCAGATCCCACAAATGCAGCCCGCCTTTCTCAAGTCTTCTTTCTTCCGCAGGTTTTGTGTCCAGCGTCCGTCGTTCTCCCTTTCGCCACGGCCCAGTCGCCTGACTTTTCGCAGGTCCGGTCCTTGAGCCTGGTGAATTTTCCTCTAGATATTCTGCCCACATGGATGGGACTGCGCCCCTCAATATCGAAGGAAAGATGCTCGCCATGCTCCTCGTCACATGGGCCGCAGCGTTTGGCGTAGACGAGTCCGGCAACGAGGACACCGAAAATGACGCGTCAGAATGTCACTACGACCTCCACCCTGCCCGCGAGGGTGGTAATCATTCCGATCCCAAGCCATGCGCCACCATGCTCCGCACCGAGTCCATGGTCAGGGAACTACTCACCCTCGTCGACCTCCATGGACTATTACGCCGTCCATCTTGGGATGGCGTCAGGGTCCTCCTGCTCCTGCTCCCGCTAACCCACGGTTAGTCGTTCTTTCTTGCTCCGTGGGGTATCGTTCATCACACCCACCAGGCGTCCAGAGCCCTATAGAGCGCACGGTGAATACCCTGGAGCCACTTTGACTACGGTCCACTGACGGTCCACTAGACTACTTATGAAGCGACGCTCTCGCAAGTCTATTCGCTCTGCAACACCAACAATCCTCCGTCCATCAACAGTGGTCTAGGACCGTACTGTGACGTGCTCATACGCGCGCGCATTTTTTGGTATGCCCACGTACTCGAAGGCGTTACCTCGGGACTAGATGGCGGTCGCCTTTTGTTGTACGGCAAGATCTGCTTCCTCTCGCGTCCCGCCACTGAGCATGCTGTTTCAGGGACGACGACGACCTTGCCTCCTTCCAAAGCAGTCTTCCCCCTCACTATTTCGCATCAACCACGTCCACCCTCTCTTCCGCCTCGGACTCGTCTCGCTCTTCACCAATGTCCGGCTCTCCGGTTGCCCCGACGTTCCCTTTCAACTCCCCCCTGGAACCTAATCACCCGCGAGCTGCCTTGGCCTACCTAGTAACGTCGCAACACTTCTCTCTCGCGCTCGCCGTATCTCAGGCGTGTCGTTCCATACACGCCACCTTGACGGGATCACGTGCCCGTCGGCGGATCGAGGATGGCCTCTCCATACGCAAGGAAACCGTCATTGAGATCTGGGATAACCTCGAGCGCTGTTGGGACAACTTTGAAACGCTGCGCCGCAACCCTTCCGGCGTCGGCGCTGCTGGGGGCGATCTCATCCGTGGCGAAGACATTGAGCGCTTCGTCAGCGGTTGGCAGGTCTTCATCTTTCAATGTCTCAACATCGTCCGTGAAGCACTCCCCCACCCCTCCGAAAATGCCCTCAAAACGCCTGCCGACCAGGCAACCATCGTGAGCCTTCATCTGTCTGCCATCCGGCGGTGTCAAAAGTTTCTTCCACGGGTAATCAAAATGCTGCAACGTCACTTGAAGGTACCCTCGAACTTCTTCGCATACGATGCCGGCTTAATCCGCGACGGGTGCTTCTTTGCTGGCTTACTCCTCGCTCAAAGCGACAAGCTGGGCGTAGAAAGAGACATGATGGGATGGGATGCTGAATGGGAAGAAGGGGTGATGGCTTGTCTTCAAGCCCTTGGCGAAATCCGCTGGGCGTGTGCCTCCACCCAGGAACGAGTACAAAGTTTGAGAGCAGAATGGGAGGCTCGAGTAGGACGCGACACCGGTCGACGGCAGGTCCGGCGTTCGCCAATGCCATTTCCTCTCAAAGAGAGTCCGGGCCACTCCCCCTGTTTGAATGACAATACGCCCCTTCCCTGCACGGCTGTTTCACATCCCCGGCCGCGCAACCTCTCTCTGGTTTCTGCTGGTGGACAAGTTCGCCCCTATCTCCCACCGTTGTCGGTCTCCTTCCCGCAAGACGACAGCGGACCTGACACCGTGCTGACTGACGACGGCAGCGGCAGCTGGGAGCCATATACCCCCCCGTCGACCTCGGGTTCGATGGCCATGACACACCGTAGTCTCTCGCCAACCAGTTCCCTGTATGATCCGACTGTGGTGCCGACACTCGGGGTGGTGAAAGACAAGGCGACCATCTTTGGAGATGATGACGACGACCAATTCCCGTTTACCGTCGAGGGAACACCCGACTCCCAAACTTCAGAAGGTTCAGGAATTCAGGCTCGGTGGACCCCATTCAGCTATCTCGACCCGCGCGTCGTCTTGGACGACGGATTTGCCTCCGCTCGTCGACCATACTTTTCCTAAAACTCGCTTCGTGTGTACGCTATTGACGTCGGACTTGGATTGCGGATTAGATGTACGAGTTTTATATCCTCTAGACTGGAGATACCCCATGTTTTTCTAAGATGTAAAAGAATCTAGTATGGTTCGTGACTGAGTGAAGGTTGCTAGTCCCTTCGAGCTGCTTTACACACTCATGTCAGAAGCCCTGAACGGTTTACATCTTCGGGGCTACACATTGGGTGAGTGGTATGAGCTCGGCGGCGGCGGGATGCCACATCTCCATCTCCACCCACTAAACCCCTCGTGGAGATACGCCAAATGGCTCGCTGTCGTGCGGCAACAGGTCCAGGGTCTGGCTGGATGCTGTAAGTTGCCTCAGACGCACGGTGCAGAACGAAAAGGTGAATGTGGCGTTTGATGAACGAGGTGGACACAACAGACATGACGGCACACGGAAACTACCGAATGGTGGAGCCTGGAGTGGGTGATAAGTTTGAGTGTCAAGACTCACACCAGGCGTCTGTATGAGATAAATCGGAAGACGTAAAGCAGCACCCTTGGTGATTTCGAAATCAGACGAATCGCCTGAGGTGTGGACACACCGTTCCTTCTCAAGCGTCCAGTGACCGCATATGGCTCTGGCTGTTTCTGTTCACATTTCCTTCAGCCGGTAGGGCCGTCTGAAGTTCTGACTCACGCCTTGTTGAACCATGCCGGTGGCGCTCAGTTGCGGTCCTGCAGGCGGGAACACACCTGGTGCCTAATATAGAACGTTTCTCGTCGCTTGTCGTCCCAAGAAAAGACATATTTATTGCTAGGTAATTCGTTCAAGTTGGGTGCGGCTCGGGGCTTTCTTCTTGATCCGTCTCTGCGCAAAATTTTTTTCCCAACCGACCAGTAAGCGTTTCAGCCGCCGAGAACGAGCGGACTCGGCCGCCTTCGTACCGTATACATACCTTATGCGATCTTCTATCTGTGTTGTGGTGAGCACATCATTAAGGAGGAAAGGGAAGAAACGCGGCAGGTGACGGCGGGTGGGTCGCGTACGGTGCTAGTACGCCCAGCGTGACCGGGTCGTGGTCGACGGCGGCCTGCAACAAAAGTGAGTGCTACCAAAACCGGGGCTGCCAGGGTGCCACCACGCTAGTACGTTTCTGAACAGGAGCTGCGCCCGGTGTGATGCGGTTGTCGTCATGGGATGGAGCCCTGTTCTGAATTGCTGGGTGAACGTGTTCGTGGTAAACGCCCCCTCGCTTTTCTCCACCCTGCGCGCTCTCTCCCACTGGGCCCGGAGCCGCCTCTCTGGATCCTCTGTCGGCCCCTGGACGAGTTGCTTACCTGAGGGTATCCTCGGCCGCCATCCGCATCACACTAGGCGCGCCAACCAGCCTCCGTCTGCCACATTGACGGGTCACAAGACCATGTCGCCAACGCACCGCAGGGGTTCACGTCCAGGCTTCAGGTGCCTTTCTCTGCGAAACTTCTGCTCTCCCCAAAGCAACTGCATGGATTCATCCGTCCAGGCTCAACTTTGGTTCGACGCACGGATGTGATTCCGCTTCCGCTCTGATGGTTTCAAACGCTGGCGTCGACCGAGTCGTCGGTCTTGTGAATCACGGCGGGAACATGGCGCGCCGGGGCATGAAAACAACGTGGTGGTTCAGTATGCGGATTGGATCACGACCCTGGAGTGAGAGCCCGCGTAGTCATCCAACGATCTTGCCCTGCTGGATCCCAGAGTCGGGGAGGGCCCATTGCGATTTCGCCCACTACCACGCTTATCAGTACACGGGTGCTTGGAGTCATCCAAAATGGGAATTTTTACATAAGAGAGTTCCCAGTCGGTGCCGGGCGACTTTTCGTGTGCTCGAGGTAGCCCACACCTCCCTCTTCGGTATCGACTTGTCGGTCGTCGCTCGAGCATGGCCCGCAGCAAACGTAGAACAACGCGCTCAAATCCACAAAAATCACGCGAACGGAGCCCGCAGTTGGAACCACTCTCTCCGTTGTCAGCGAGGTCGTCGTTGACACCAGTGCCCCCACACGACGAGCAGCCGCCACCACCAGAGCAAGAGCCAGAACCAGACGGACCAGCACAAGAGACGACTGTACAGCCACTCTTGGTAGCGTCAGAGGAGGACACCTGTCCGGCGTGTAAAGACCTCGCGCCTGATCTGCAGTCGACCGCCTCCAAGGAAAGCTGGATAAGGTGTGACGCTTGTAAGAGCTGGTATCACTGGGTGTGCGCCGGGAACGGCGCGGACGTCGACACGATCGACAAATGGCAAGTCTGCTCAGACTTACCCCATCCATGCGACGTCGTGTGTGTGACGCATACGATAGGTACTGCAAGCCATGCGTCCTCGAGAAGCCCTCTCGGACGATCACCCTCAAACCCCCCGCGCGTAAATCCGCACGCAAACGTGCCCAGCCAGACTACGCCAACCTGAACGCGGGCGTGGAGGCCGACCCGAGCAGATGGCTGCGTGTCATCCAGTCCAAGCCCATCAAGGACGACGAGTTCAGGCGGATGAAGGGCTCGGACGTCGGCATCGAGTGGCTAGAAACCGACGAAAACGCGATGAAGGAACCAATCGTCATCGAGAACCCAGAGGGACTCGGGATGAAGATGCCGGACCCCAATTTTACAGTGTCGGACGTCGCGGACACCGTGGGGCACGAGACCCCCGTAGAAGTCATAGGTATGATCGCCCGTCCAACGTACGTCGAATGCCGACACAGCCTTTGCAGATGTCGCAACTCAGTCAAACTGTCCAGGATGGACCCTCGGCAGATGGGCAGAGTATTACAACAAGGAACCGTCCGCCAGAGACAAGGTGCGCAACGTCATCTCACTTGAGATCTCGGGGACTCTGCTTGCGGATCGGGTGTTGCCACCGCGGTTGGTCCGCGAACTGGATTGGGTGGACAAGTACTGGCCCAGTACGCGAAGGGGCAAGGGACAAGCATACCCCAAGGTTCAGCTGTACTGCCTGATGGGGGTCGCGTCCGCCTGGACGGCGAGTCTTGATCTCTCGTCTTTCGCGTCGCGATCGCTGAATTCGATATAGGACTGGCACATCGACTTTGCTGGTTCCTCAGTGTACTACCATATTCTCAGGGGAAGCAAGGCAGGCGTTTCCCGCTAGACACACTGTGATTTTCCTGACTTTTCGAGCAAAGGTCTTTTACTTTATTCGTCCTACTCCTGCAAATCTGGCTGCTTACGAACGATGGTCCGGGACCGAACTTCAATCGAGCATATGGCTGGGCGACATGGTCGACGAAGTTGTCAGGGTCACCCTTCATCCTGGCAACACCATGATCATTCCCACCGGGTGGATACACGCCGTCGTGAGTTCGTTTCTTTTCGCGTTTTGCATCCGTTACAGCGAAATCGTTAGCACACACCCGTAGATTCGCTCGTATTCGGAGGCAACTTTTTGCACTCGTATAACGTCGGTACACGTAAGCGCCAGAAACATCACCTTGCCGTTACATACAGGCTTACTCGGGTGGCAGAACTAAAAGTGATCGACATTGAGAAGGCTACGCGGGTCCCGAAAAAGTTCCGCTTTCCATACTTCACCAAGTACCGGGGTTTACCTTGCTCGCTCCCTGCTGCCACGGCTAACGAATGCCCGTCTCAGATTGTGCTGGTATGTGGCCGACAAGTATCTCCGCGATCTCAAGGCAAGAGAGGAATTCTCGCCACGAGTTCTCGAGTCACTAGAAGCGCTGTGCTCGTATCTTGTCTCGGAAGTACGGGTCATGGAACGTGGAAGTGACGCAGCCAAACGCGACGCAAAGGAACAGGTCCCCTCGGATAGAATCAAGGACGCACCGGCGCTCGCGAGAGAGCTTAGGTGGCGCGTAAGGCTCGCGGCAGGAACGACAAGTGATGACGAGGAGCACGGAAGGCCGGGAAAGAAGACGGTGAACGGAAATATGAACGTGAATGGGGGTGTCAAGAGGAAACGGTCGCCGATCGAGGCGCAGGGCACGCAGACGGGAAGCGCACCCGAACAAGTGCAATTTAGAAATTTCCAGCCAAAGGGATGGGACGTGGTGGAGAATCTGCCAAAGGAAGAGGCAACACAGAGTGTGCAAGCATTGTACCCGGATGGGACGGATTGGCAACGTCAATGGACGAGGTGGGAGGATGAAGCACCAAGCGGGGACACGGGACGGCAGGCATCGGTGGAGCGAAAACGGGAGGTTACCGTCAAGGTTCGGAAGATCGATGGAAGGTTGGAACGACAGCGGATTGAGCGGGTGTTTGAGAGATGGGACTGGCCTGGGATTTCAGAACAAGAGGTCGTGAAGGAGGATGTGGAGATGAAACGCGAGGATGATCCATCGCACCAGGCGGACATTGACCCGCGCATGGACATGCAGAAGGTGGAGGAGGAGGAATCGGCTCCGGCCGGGGACCCAGGAGGGGGCGAGCTGGACGCGATGGTGGTCGTATGATAGATTACACGGGGCGAGCGTTGTGTAGGATGTGGGAAATCTCCGGGTGCTTTGATTGCCTGCCTATCGCGAACTCGTCTTGCTCCAGCGTCCTCGTTCCCGTCCGCCCCAGCGGGAATTGGCATCTCTCGCGCGACAACGCTTGGACCTGCACCGTGTTGAGACACCACTCGCGACATGTCGGGTCTTGCCTATGATGTTCCGGAGAGCGAGACGGACAAATTAGGTCCATTCCCGCCAGGTGGAGCCAGCTTGGATGTTCGTTCCACTCACCGCGGCGCCCATCCCAGCGCCCACCCAAACTGGACTGCCAGCACGTCCGCCTACGATGCTGGCAGCCCAGTCGATGACTTTTACCAGCCCTCGCGTATGTCTCTCGACTCGTATGCTACGCTGGCCCTGTTGACGTTCCCCGCTCCAGAAGCTACCTTCATGCGTCATCCCAATCTCTCCGTCCCTTCCTTGTCTTCGAGGCCTCCTCCGGAGTACGAAGTCTCGCCCGACCATGTTCAGCCCGTGCCGTCCATCCACGCGTCAGCCCTTGTTGACGGCATGAACGCCATGCGCATAAACGAGCGTTATGATCCCGTTCCCCGCGTAGGGACGTCCATGTCCATGCACAACATCCCACAAAGAGGGATCCCTCGTCACGCCAATACCCTACCTCACTCCCCTGATGCATCCTTCCATGGCCAGACCCAACTCAACACTGCCGACGACTTGTCCTCGAGCAGGGAAACGCTGCAGGACACCGATATCATCAGCTTGTACAGTTACGACGATGCAGCATCGCCACCTACCAGTGCATACCCTTCCTCTGATTCATCCGCTCCCGTTCCCCGGAACCCACCTGTGCATCCATATTACCCCCAAAGGCAGTTCCAGCCAGGCTGGCAGGCCTCCCAACCGAACTTGGCACCAAACTACGGGCGTCCCCACCCTGGCCCACCGCAACCTGGTGAATACGATCATCTGTATGCCGCAGCCTCCAACGTCCTGGGTATGGGCCCCCCTCCCCCACAACCAAATACAAACTCCTATCTACCCCCCAATCCGTACAATCCAGCCACTCTCCACGCGAGTCAGTCCATGCCCTATCTCCCTCCGGCTGGTATGTACCACACCGGTCCTCCCGGTCCTCCTCCGGGAACGCCAGCTCCAGCAGGCCCTGGAGCATATGGTCCTGCGCCCACACTCCCACAAGGGTTTGACGACCCCGAATTTGAGATGCGATCACCGGCGAGCTCTCTCCATCGATCGGGCACTACCGCTTCTGTCAATCTCTCGACCCGTAAGACCAAGGCCGTAGATCTCACCGCCCCGCCTTTTACCAAGGAGTATATTGACCAATACCGCCAGCGTATCAAGGCGGACCCAGATCCGGAAGCTCACTTTTTGTACGCCAAGTACCTCATCGAGGCTGCCAAAAATATCGGAGCTAATGCGAAGGACCAGAGAGCTGTGAAGAGGTATAGGGATTTACTCATTCAAGAGTCTTTGAAGACAATCCGGAGACTTGCGACGCAAAACGAACCATACGACGAGGCTCAGTTTTTCCTTGCCAATTGCCACGGCACAGGAATGCTCGGTCTGCCGGTAGACCACGAACGAGCGTACCACCTGTATCTGCAGGCCGCAAAACAGAACAATCCCTCAGCTGCGTATCGCGTCGCTGTCTGTAACGAGATCGGGGCGGGAACTCGGCGGGACCCCTCCCGGGCTGCCGCCTTTTACCGCAAGGCAGCTTCGCTCGGAGATACGGCTGCAATGTATAAACTTGGGATGATCCTCCTGCTCGGTTCTCTGGGCGAGCAAAAGAATCCCCGCGAGGCCATCAATTGGCTCAAGCGTGCTGCAGAGCAAGCGGACGAGGAAAACCCGCATGCATTGCACGAACTTGCTATGCTCCATGAGATGCCCAACTCTCAGTTCGTTGTTCATGATCCTGCGTATGCGAAACAGTTGTATGCCCAAGCAGCCCACCTCGGTTACACTCAATCGCAGTTCAAGCTTGGACAGTGTTACGAATATGGCATTCTCACATGCCCCGTGGACCCCAAGAGATCCATCGCGTGGTACACCAAGGCGGCGGAGAAGGGTTATTCCGAGGCAGAGCTTGCGTTGAGCGGGTGGTATCTAACGGGTAGCGAAGGTGTCCTCAAACAGAGCGACTCGGAGGCGTATCTATGGGCGCGGAAAGCCGCAAACAAGGGTTTGAGCAAGGCCGAGTATGCAGTAGGATATTACGCAGAGGTGGGTATCGGCATCAAGCAGGACATCGACTTTGCAAAGCGGTGGTATATGCGAGCAGCAGGTGTGTCCGCGCTCGCCCATTCGGTATCTGATATGGGTGACTGACGGGATCGCAGCGCAAGGAAACAAGCGCGCCATGAGCCGGTTGACAGAGATGAAGCGCATGGGGAACAAGCGATCCAACGTCGGACGACCTACGCGTCAGCAGGCAAAGGACGAGTGTGTTGTCGTTTAGCGCGGGAGGGTCGGGGAGGCGGTGGAATTATTACCTCTAATTTTTCGCTCTTTTTTCTCTTCTATCCTCGAGTTAATTTCCAAGTCCTTTTTGGCAACGATTTACTTTGGACTTTTGGCTATCGATGCATCTCTGTTGCAGGTCACGGGACCGTCTGTCGCCGGAAATGCCTCCTATCGTCGCTCCTGCCACATCGACCATGGCCGCAGCCAGAGACGACGTCCGAGCGCCCTTTTCCATGCAGCCATGCCCGTCTCGCTGACCCCTCCCCGACAGATCTCCCTCCTGGAGCACCTGGACGTCTCCCAGATCAACTGCCTCAACGAGGAGTTTCAACACGACCTCAAATCGATCTTCGCAACCAAGAAACCGAACACGTCGCCTGACGTCTACCTCGAGAGCAGCGCAGACGCTCAGCTGCTCTTGAACATCCACGTGAGCCGTTCCCCCCCTCTCCGCCACCAGAAAGTAACGCGCCGCCGTGTCGTCTGCCAGTTCAACCAAGCCGTGCGCGTCCGCACGCTCGTCCTGCGGTCCTCCGTCGCGTCCGAACGCGGACCCAAGACGCTCAAGCTGCTCGTCAACAAGCCTGTGATCAGCTTTGAGAACGTCAACGGCGTGGACGACGCCGCGTTTGCCCAGGTGCTGGCGCTGCGCGAGGAGGACGTCCGGGATGGACGGCCGGTGGCGCTCAAGTTTGTGCGCTTCACGAGCGTGAACAGCCTGCATGTATGCGTGCTCTCCTCTCGTCTTGCGCCCACGCGGTGACGGTGGCTGACTTGAGCGCCCTAGATCTTTGTCGAGTCGAATCAGAGTGGGGATGACGACGTTCAGACGCGGATCGATGCCATCGACGTGCTCGGCGTCCCGGTGGAGTACGTGCCTTGCCCCCTCCTGTCTATCGTCGACTCATTCTACCACACAGGGCGACAAAGAGCCTGAGTGGACTCAGACAGGACGGCCACTAGCCCCGGGAGATGCGTATATTTGAATCAAAATACCATTGTCATTGTATGCAGGCATCGTGTCCGTCCGTTTTCTTTCATGCTTGTTTGTCGGATTGTGGCATAGTCGTACGTTCGTTATCCATAGATCACGTCTGTACACCACCCATCCACCCGGCGACTTGTGACGAGCCTTACTTGCCGTCAATTTGCAACCACATGCTCCACCTTCGCCTGGCCTCTTGGTCACCCTCGAAGACCCAGTTCACCTTGACCACCTCCGAGAATCCTTCCCTCGTCTGGGGCTCTTCATAGTTGTCGCGGAAGCCGATAAAGGCAAGGTAAGGGAGAATATCTCTGGCAGGCTACAGTACACCATCAACCAAGGAACGCTGTAGACGCGTGACGCGTTCTCACTTGTGTTCCGTTTGACGGGGGCTGGTTATATGCGCGATACAGGTTGTTGTGCCACGCGAGGTCCATCGAACCTTCAAAGAGGAAGCAGCGGGCTTGGGCGCCGACCTTCTTGGCAAGGTGCACATATAAACCTCTCGTCGCGGCGTCTCGATTGGTGTTATCTGTCACCGACGGTTCATATCCGCGCCAGGAGATGGGAGGAGGCAGAACGTGCCTATCACGCAGCTCTTTCCTGCTCCAAGAGCCTCTTCGGTAGCTTTCAGGCATTTGGGTCTCGTTCCCAAGGTGTCTTGGTTGACGTGCACGTATCCAGCCGGCGCAAAGTGTTTGCGGTAAAAGGACGACTTTCCGAGGCAAGGGAAACCCGTCAAGAGGACAAGTTCTAGTTTCTGGGATAACGTAGGAGTGATATCTGTCGTTGACGGGGACAGAAATTGAGTCGCTGGGAACGCCCGCCGTCAGCGGTGCAAAACGGGTAGAAAAGGGGCACATAGACTGACTCTGTGGGAGGCTCGATACATGAAATCCAGGGAGCTTGTAGGGAGCCTCTGGGAGGCCGAGGAAATATTCCTGCTCATAATCAGAGGCTTCGCGAAGGAGAGGCGGGACGCAGACTGACCTCGGGAGTATGAAATGGTATGCCGATATTTATCGCCCACTTTCGGTCTGTCGAAGCAAAGTCATCTGCACGCCCTGCGGCGTCGCCGACAAAGAATGCGGCCTTCCTGTCTGCACCAAGGTATGTTGAGTTCCATGGCGCGACATGCGTCGAGGGCATACCACGGGCCACGTACCAATGTCGACGTTTTGCTCCTTGAAGAGGCGTTCGAGTTCATACCACATGCCGGGCATCGGCTTTCTATACCCGTCCTTGGCACACGCAGCGAACAGACGGAAAGGCACGTCCGGCAGCTTTTTTTCGCCAGGCATGCACGCAGCACGGGTACCGCCGTGTCAGTGTCCAGATACCCATGAGAACCAAACAAGCCCATAGCGTACCGCACTCGCAATGACAGGTATCTTTTTCTTCCAGTCTTCAAGTGCCGCGGCCCTGAGAGCCTGGTTGGAGATCAACACGATCGCATACCTGGGACAGAGCGGGGGACCGAATCACGACGAGAACGGATGGGCAACGTGCGTCGATGTCAGTGCGACGCGACCATGATGACGATACGTACCCTTCCTGGTGCAACGCCCTCAACTTGGCAGGCACGGACGGTCGCCACCACTCCCACTTTAGCGGGTCGGCGTTCTTGCCCCGGGTCTTGTTTCCTGTCCATTTGATGACGGTCCCGTCCAGGTCGAACAGGGCGACCTTGGGTCGGGCAGGCGGGTCGAGGCTGATCCCGCGTAGACACGTGCGTTTGGGTCCGAGCGCGGGTTTGAGCCATTGAAAGGTCGGAGACGCGCTCGGTTTGGAGAAAAAGGGGTGGGCTGGTCGCGGTGGGTCGCGGTGAGCGTACGACGACGGACACGCTCACTTTTCGTGATTTTGCTTGCGCCGCCGTCTGCGGGCGCGTCCGTGACGTCTGCGCCTTCCTGGAGCTGCGCGGCGTCGCGCTTCCTGCCAGTGACAGGTCCTGGGCCATGATGGCATGTCGAGTGCGCGTG
This sequence comes from Boletellus ananas, assembly GCA_038089895.1. Lineage (NCBI taxonomy): Eukaryota > Fungi > Basidiomycota > Agaricomycetes > Boletales > Boletaceae > Boletellus > Boletellus ananas. Next base: position 128,810 of record JBBPLS010000029.1, on the reverse strand, counting down.
TGCACGGTGACGAACTGAACCTACGTGCGGGTTGCTTTGACTGGCCAGGCTGAGACATATGTCGGTTGCCCGTTGGAGAGGGTCTTGGGCAAACAGTGCAGAGCGCTCGATAAAAAGCAGTACAAGTCTATGTCGGGAGTACCATAATTACAAATGCTACACTCCCTGCTGCCGGCCCACCGTCTATCGTTTCACAGGTCTATCTAGTCATTTCGACTTTTCGCTCAAGAAGACGACACCGGGCAGGGCCTTGGACACGTTCAGCCTCGCAAACATCCGCGGAAAAGAAGAAACCCACCTTGCCCTCGAGCAACTCGAGACTTGCACCACCACCAGTGCTGACGTGGCTGAGCTGATCCTCGGCCTTGTACTGGGCTGCAACAGTGGCGGTGTCTCCTCCACCAATGATGACAGTCGAGCCCTGTTTTTTAGCTTCGATGGCTGCATCGAGGAGGGCCTTTGAGCCCTCCGCGAACGCAGGGAACTCGAACACACCCGGAGGTCTGTGAGAAAAGGGATGTTGGCTCCCACATGAAGGCATGCAGGTTGTTCCACGCACCCATTCCAGAGGATCGTCTTGGCTGACAAGACAGTCTTGCGGAAGAGCTCACGGCTCTTCGGACCTGCGTCGAGACCCATCCAGCCATCAGGAATGCCGTCTTCAAGAGCGGCACTACCGGTCTACGTGGACACGGTCAGGGACGGCATGGCAATATGTAGATCGGTTCGGACCTTGGCGTCCTTGTCAAACTTGTCGGCGGTGATGAAGTCGACAGGGAATACGAGCTCGACATTGTTCTTCTCTGCCTTTTCGACGAGGGCGGTGACTTTTTCGGAGCCGTCCTTGTCGAATAGGGAGTTTCCGATCTTTACCAATCATGTGAGATGAAGCGGGCAGGAGAACGGTGGGTCTGTACACACGGATGCTTTCTTGAGGATTTTTGCAAAGGTGAAAGCCATACCACCGCAGATGATGAGGGCGTTGACCTTGTCGAGCATGTTTTCGATGAGCTTGATCTTGTCAGACACCTTGGCACCACCGAGGATCGCGAGGAAGGGACGATCGGGACTCTCGAGGACCTTTGCGAAATACTCGAGTTCTTTCTTCATGAGGAGACCGGCAGCCTTTTGTGGGAGATCGATGCCAACCATACTAGCGTGCGCACGGTGGGCGGTACCAAAGGCGTCGTTGACGTAGAGATCGCCGAGCGCGGTGAGCTGTTTCTTGAAGGTGTCGACGACGTCCTTTGGGACCTTTACCTTGTCGGGGCCTTTGCCCTCTTCGGCGCCGTGGAAGCGGAGGTTCTCGAGAAGGATGATAGCACCGCCCTCTGCATTATTGACAATTTTCTCGACATCGGGGCCGACGGATTCGTCGAGGAAGACGACGGGCCTGTCGATCTTTTCGGAGAGTACGGCTGCGACGGGTTTGAGGGAGTCCCTTTCTGAGCGCTTCCCGTCTGGGCGCCCGAGATGGGACATGAGGACGACGACCTTAGGCTCTAAGATAGGATGTTAGGGGAGATCGGCGAGCGCGACAGGGACGTACTCCTGTCGAGGACAAAGTTGATGGTGGGGATGGCGGCGACGATGCGCTGTGGGCGGAAGGGTGAGGGGGTGGTGGGGGGGAGCGATCGGGTACGCACGGCCGGGTTGGTGATGACACGGCCCTTGGCGGGATCGTCCTTCATGGGGACGTTGAAGTCGACGCGGATGAGGACGCGGCTGCCCTGGATGGCGCTGGCGAACTCGGGGTCGTCGACAAAGAGCTTGTTCGCGAGGGACATGGTGGCCGATGGGAGAGGCGGAGGCAGCGCCGGGGGGCCTGATATGGGGTGGGCGTGCGCGTGGGAACAAGCCATCGCCGCTTCATGGCAGACAGCAACTCGCTCGGACTCGACTTTGAGAAAGAGAGGGCGGGCGAGGAGGCGCCAGAGCAGGAGCCAAAGCCAGAGAAGAAGAAGCCGTATGTGAACCCAGAACGCGTCAAGACAGGCGGGCCCCAGCGGGTCAGTGGCGTGCTGTCGCTCACGGGCGGCCAGCTGACGAGCGCGCACAGGAAAAGCTCTCGGAGGAGGAGCTCGCCGAACGCATCCAGCGCATCAAGGAACAGAACGAAAAGATAAAGCAGCGGCGCGAGGTAAGCACACGACCGCGCCTTGTACACCCGCGCTCAAAAACGGCAGGATGTCAAAGCGGACGAGGATGCGTTTAGGAAGACGCAGGAGGCGGAGCGTGTCAAGCAGGCACAGACGCGCAAAGTGCAGGAGGGTGTCGACCGGACGCGCGAACAGAACGCGCGCCGAAAGATGGACAAGGTGGACAGTCGCGAATGGGACTCGGGCAAGCCGACGGGAGAGCGGAAACAGGGCGACGCGGACCAGCGGGGCGGGAAGGCGGGGCGGGCAGGCGGGCGGGGCGGGCCGCGGGGCCGGGGCCGAGGACAGAGGCGGGGCGGGCATGCTGATGCAGCACAGCCAGCGCCGGCTGGTGATGACTAAGCGCGTTGTCCCTTGTACAATACCATGGGTCGGGGTCTCCTCCTCGCCGCAAACCTGCCTCAGCTGCAGAACCTGATCAAGCGCGATCCAGCGGCGTACAAGGAAGAGTTTCTGCAGCAGTATAACCACTACAACAGCATCCGCCAGCTCTTCCTCCTCAGCCCGGACGACAACGCCCAGCAGTTCAGGGAGCTCATCAGCTTCATTGCCCAGGTGGCCGTCTGCTACCCCAAGGAAACCGCCGACTTTCCGGCCCAGCTGTCCGCGCTTCTCTCCGGCCCGCTTTCCCCCGACACCCGCAAGACGCTTGTCCAGAGCCTCGTCGTCCTCCGCAACAAGCATGTAATCTCCTCCATCGAGTGCGTCCCCTCGTCTTCTCCCCGCCCCCCCTCACGTCCCCGGCTAGCCTCCTCAAGTCCCTCTTTCCTCTGCTTCCCCGCACGACCTCCCCCTCTCTCCGTGCCTTCATCCGGAAGACCATCCTCTCAGACATCCGCACTGCCAATCTCCGCACCAAGAACCACAAGCTCAACCGCGCCGTGCAGGCCATGCTTTTTGCCATGGTCGAGCGCGGCATGGACGCTGAGGTCCTCGGCGACAAAGGAAAGCTCCGAGCGGGCACTGCAGCCGGCCCCACTGGCGAAGACGCCATGTGGGCCGTCATCCTAACAAAGGAGCTCTGGAGAAAGCAAATATGGACGGACGCCAAGACCGTGTCCATCGTCGCTCTCGGCTGCTTCCATCCTGTCATCAAAGTACAGAGTGCCTCCCTTCACTTTTTCCTTGGCAGCGACGATGACAAGCAGGACAGTGACGACGACTCGGACCAGGTGCGTATCGCCCCTGTGACATCTTGGCCCTCCCCCTCAGTCAGCCCAGGAAGTGGACATCAGAGCACTCCATCATCGTCGCGAGATCAACAAGAAAACGCGGAGTGCCGACAAGAAACTTCAGAGGCAACTCAACGACGCCAAAAAGGTGCGTCCACCAAGCTGCCCCCTTTGCCCGCCCCAACGAGTGGCGTTCACAGAAAAAAAAGTCATCCGACGGTTCCAACCCCAACTTCCCTGCCCTCCAGCTCCTCAATGACCCGCAGTCCTTTACAGAGAAGCTCTATGACATCCTCAGCCGGTATGACAAACGCTTCTCTCTCGACCACAAGATCCTCCTCATGCAGCTCCTTTCCCGTGTCATGGGCTCCCACAAGTTCTTTGTCCTCCCTTTTTACACCTACATCCTCAAATACCTCACTTATCACCAACTGCGAGTCCCTGCCATCCTTGTCGCCCTCGCCCAAAGCGTGCACGACCTCACGCCCCCAGATGCATTAACCCCCGTTGTCAAGAAACTTGCAGCAGAGTTTGTCCATCCCGGTGTCGGGAGTGAAGTCATTGCTGCGGGGATCAACGCCATCCGAGAGGTGTGTCGCCGACAGCCGTGGGCCATGGAGGAAGACCTCCTCGGGGACCTGGTCGAGTACAAGAAGAGCAGGGACAAGGCCGTTACCGCTGCCGCGCGAGGAATGTTGCAGCTGTACCGAGAGGTCAATCCGGGCATGTTGAAGAGGCGCGAGAGAGTCGGGCTTCCCTTTTCTGCTCCGTTTGTGGTGAGCGCTGATCCTTGTCTAGGGCAAGGATGCGAGTATTGGCATGAGCAGTGGTCGGCAGCCGTTGCCGTTCGGACACTCGGAAGGCGCAGCTGTGGACATCGAGGGACTCTCCGTGGGTGTGCTCGCTATTCTCACTTTGACCGAGCGTACGATCGCCTTTTGATAGCTCCTGGAGGAACACCTTAAAAAAATCCGTGAAGAAGAGATGGGCGAGATGGAAGAGCATGACGAGGCTGGCTGGGAAAACTGGGACATCCAGACGGACTTGTCAGAATCGGATTCGGAAGGGTGGATCGACGTAAGCTCCGACGGTGGAGAGCTCGAGGTGTCGGACAGCGAAGATGAAAAGGAGAGGTCCCCTGCTCAGCCTGGAGGCGCAGCGAAAGATGCTGGCGAGGCAGACACGGACGCTCGGGCACAGGAGAACCGGCCATCGACTTTGGCTACTACCAAGGTAGAACTGTCTGTTTCCTACAGCGCTCACGAAACGATGTTCAGGCCGATGACAGATTCTAACACCTGCCGACTTTGCTCTGCTCAACGATCTGCGAATAAAAGCCGCGGCAGAGGCGGTCGAAAACGGTGGCGGACACAGGGCCAAACGCAAGCTTGCCGCCCTCGAAGCCGCCAAGAAGGCTGCCACTGGCGATGGTCCAGCAGACGCGTTCGTATCCGAAAATGACATTCTCGGCCCTCGCAAAAAGACAAAGGCAAACTATGCGGAGCGTGTTGCGTCCATCGAAAAGGGCCGCGAGGGTCGTGAAAAGTATGGGTCGCTCAAGGGCAAGAGAATGAAAGGGACACAGAGTAGTTCGACGAATAGAGAAAAGGCGAGGAACAAACCGATCATGATGATACTCAGCAGTGGGGCCGTCAAAGGGAAGAAGAAGGCGTCACTGAGAGAGAAACAACAGAAGCTGAGAGCACACATTGAGAGATCAAAGAAGGCACATCATTGATATTCCTACACGTTTACTTGGTTTATGCCAGGTGCTAGAGAAGACCGTTTCTGACGCGTTCTGCCGTGTCATACCCCAGTGCCAAGTGAGACAGCCTGGCGTCCACAATGTAACCCTGCTCGCACGTTAGAGGTGCGCGGCAGGCGTGGAGCATCCCACGCACCCTTTTGTCGTACTCTTCGAGCACCACAGAATGAAATCACTCGCATCACAAACTGAGCAAAAGGAAGACGCGCACCTTGCAGTATGCGCTTTAGCTGGGTCAGCTCGACCACCCTTACGACGATATGTTCGCCCGGATCCGGCTTGGCGAGTGGATACTCCATCTTGTCTTCGAGTTCCACTCTGACAACGACGAGCTTCATCTTTGCGGTCGTCATCCCTGACGGGCACGAAGATGGGACATGAGTCGGGCCGTGTCGCGTGTGCGTCGTCGTACCTGGATCACAGGCGACAGTGGGTGTGCATTCGACAACGTTCTGGAGCGTCGCCTTGTACCCCGTCTCCTCCTCCAGCTCGCGCAGGGCTGCCACTTCTGCTTCTTCGTCGAGGCCACCCACGTTCGTTGCTGCGTTGACCAAGCCTATGGACGCTGTGAACCCGAGCTTATAGGGGTGGGGTGGACGAACCGGCCGGAAACTCTGTCGAAGGAGCGCGGAGGGTGAGACGGGTTGGGTTTCGGGAAACTGGGGAAGAGGGGCAAAAAGAGATGGCATGCCTATGACGTGTTTGTCGAGCGGGGGACGGTATTGCTCGAGGATGACGGTCGAGGGCGGGAAAGCGCCGGTCTTGGACTTGAGGATGGCAAAGATCGCTACGGCTGGGGGGATTCAAGACGAACGCGCGAGACCGTACGACCGAGGGGGGGGCGTGAGCGACTTGTGTGCGCGAGAGAGGGCCGACAGACCGTCTTTTCCGGTGTGCCCCGGCACGGGTTTGCGTTCGGCGCATTCCCAGACGCGCTGTCGGGCATGGACGGCGTTCAGTGCGCTCGCTACCCCGGGTCTGGCGCACCTTTCTGCCCTCCTGGTCTTGGTAGTGGACCTTGGTCAAGGCGACGAACCTGGGCGAGGTCGCGTGAGTGTGCGTCTGATACACGACTGCCTCACTTTGAATGCGCGTTGTCGAGGGGTTCTGTCGAGAGGACCTTTGGGGCAGACATGGCATGGATGCGAGATCGCGCAAGCCGTCGAGCTGGATTGGATCGGACGAGTCTGCCAAGGAGCGTCGTCGACATAGTCGACTGCAAACCAACTACCGTTTCGCCCGCTTCTTTGCGCGCTCCGTCTTGTCCTCTAGCCGGCGCTTTGCCTTCTTGGGCTCCACTTTCTCTTTCTCCACCTTCTCTTCCTCTTCCTCTTCCTCTTCCTCCTCCTCCTCCTCCTCCTCCTCCTCCTCCTCCTCCTCCTCGCTGTCGTCCGATGCCGCAACCAATCCATTCCACCGTCCACCTTCCTCACTCCCCAGGTCACACGTCCATATCGGTAGACTAACGCTCGTACTCGTCTTGATGTGCAGACTCTGAATGTTATCCCATCCACCCTTGATATGACGGACGACGGCCGGAAGGGCTGTCTCGAGGTTGACTTGTGCTTGCTGAGGCGTATGTGAAAGCAGCGCTATCTTCACCGATCTGGACCAAGCCATCGGTCGTCTGCACGCATCGCAAAACGGATCAGGGCACGTACGTGCACGTCCCTTTATTTTGGTGCATATAAGACGATTCGATCGCCCGCTCGAGCTCGCCCTTGAGGTCCTTGCGCGTCAGGCAGACAGGAATGGGCTGTCTGCTCAACGGGTCAGGTTGCGTCCGAGACGAAGCAGTGTCCCCACCCACTTTTTTGCGTCAAACCATTTCGAGCCGAGCATTCTCGGGAGGAGGGGTATCACCCGCTCGTCCGCAAGAAACATGGCATTTTCCTTCAACAAGAGTCGTCGCGCCTCGAACGCCTTGAACTTCCCCTTGAGCTTCTCCACGCCGACGACCCGGGATATAAACTTGATGCGATGTCGCTCGAGCAGGTCCTTGTATTCTCGCTGGGGGTCTTTGGTGATCAGACACACCCCCGACGTCCGGGGATCGACCAGCGGATATTTGAGGGGGCTGGGCTGGGCGGTGAGCACGTCGCTCGGCCGTGGCGAGCGGGCAGGACGTACATTCGGAACGGCTTGAGCGTCCGCTCTGGATGCATCGCCTTGACGGTGATCTGGAGCCATATGTGCTGCTCTCTGCCCGGCAAGAGCTCGGTCTCGGCGCGCTCCTTCTCGAGCGCTGCCGCGTACGCATGGAGGGCATCTATCGCACGTCTGCACTGTCTGACGGACGGATGCGCATCGATGAGCTCCATGGTCGAGGTCGTACTTTGCTGTTGTTCCGTGTTTGTGTGGTCTACACATGGGTGCTACTACGAGTGTAATGCTCGGACGCGCATCCCCTTAGCCGCTCTGCAGCCTGTTCCGCCGTGAGATCGCGCTGGGGCTCTGCCATGACTTCATATCTGTTCGACCGTTCAGCCGATCCCGCTCGGGTGCAAACAGCGCGGCGAGTTACCCAGCTAAAAACTTGCGCACCGTCGCGCTCCTCAGCAACGGAGGCTCGAAGTGCACGTGGAAATGCGCGACGTCATCCTGGTCCTCCACGGGGATCCCGTCGACGCACTTGGGCGGGAGGGGGCGTTGGTGGATGCCCATGGCGTAGGCAAACGAGCAGGCAAAGAGGTTGTCGTAGCGGATCGTAACGTGAGAGAGGATATCCGCGAACGCGCGCGTCTCCTCCGGGCTGAAGTGGGACAAGGAAGGTATGTGCCGCTTGTATGGCAACACTGGTGCAGCGTCGTGAGCGCCCGACGCGATCCATCCGAAACCATCTCACCGAGCACTTCAAACGGCCAGTAAGCCCACCACGGCACAAGCGCAACAAAGTGGTCGTTCTCGACCACGATACGTTCCTTTGCAGTACGTTCAAAGGTGACGTATTCACACAAAAGACATGGCTTGTCCTGGTACCCCGTCGGTCCGCTCGTCGTGGCCGAAGAGGACAAGGCGTATTCACGCAGATTCTTCAGCTCCCTGGCCGGGAGGGTGGGAAGAATCGAGGTGGACCAAACTTGACTGTGAGGATGCGGATTCGAACAGCCCATCATCGCGCCCTTGTTCTGATCTCGCGCCGATCAGCCTTGTATCCCCCGCCGAGAGTGAGAGAGCGACCTGCCTCGAAGATCTGCACGTATGCGATGCCGTCCTGAGTGCCCCGACGGTGGTATATGCGCGCCCACTCTTCGATGATCGCCAGGATGTCGTCCAAGCCGAGGGTAGGCAGGCTCAGGTCATGCCTCGGGTGGAAGCACACGACGTCGCAACCACCCTGGGTCGGCTCTGCGGTCAGCAAGGGATGGGAAGGCGCAGGAGCAACAGGTCCTGGTGGTGGGAGAACTGCAGCGTAGTCATTCTCGAATACCATGGTAGCCTTGTAGTCCTCGTTGATCGATCCGTTCGCGCGAGCGTTCCCAGGACAGAGATAACAATCCTTGTCATACTGGGGGAGATTGGACGGTGCGTGGGGCTCTGTCTGGCCCAGCCAAGGACGCTTTGTGCGATGTGGAGAGACGAGGATGTGTGTGTCGGTGAGCGGGTTGTCTGTGGCGGGTGAGGAGGAGACGCAGGACGAGCGGAGGGGACTGACATCGCCTGTGGGGGTGCGCCGTCGGGTCGAACTGGTCCGCCATCGTGCTCGTGAGGGACTCGGTCGGGGTACTGTCTTGCACCGACATGTCCGAGTCGACACAACGACAGCGCCGCATTCCGCGCTCGCCTTCGCCGCCCGTCTACAAACTCGAGGACGAGGACGAGACGTACGAGCCGTATGTCCCCGTTGCCCAACGACGCGAAGCCAGACTTGCCAAGCTCTCCGCGCTGTCGTCCACCTCTGACGCGCGGGAAAAGGCCAAGAAACAGCTCGAGGAACTGCTCGAGAAGGAGGACGCGGAACGCGAGGAGGAGCGACGCAGGGAGAGGGCACGAAAGGAGAGAACACTCCTCCTCGAGGCCCAGGAGGTCCACTCCCGCAAGGCCGCAGAAGGTCCGCGCGCTCGCATATCGTTTTGCACATCCTCACCTCCTCCCTCCAGATGCCAAAAAGACAGAGGTAGAAAGGGCCGAGGAAGCTGACGCCGAGATACTCGCTGCGATAGCTAGTCGGCGGAAGCTCGCCTCAGATCTGGAGCTCGCAAAAGGCATACAGTATTCAGAGTCGCTCAGAGCTTCGTCGGTTTTCTGTCCTTCCTGCGGTGCTTTACCCTGACCCCCGGTGCAGATGGAGACCTCCAAAGTATATCCGCGAGCGTACAGAAGAGCAGCACCGACGTCTACGAGAAAAGTATCACATCATTGTCGACGGCGAGGACATTCCCCCTCCAATCGAGCACTTTGAAGTGAGCACCGTATCAGCATCCCCTGCACAAGGACTCTTATAATGCTTTAGGATATGAAAATTCCAGATTCCATGCTTCAGTTCCTCAAGTCCAAAAAGATCACCACCCCCACCCCGATCCAGTTGCAGGGCATACCGACTGCGTAAGCTTGCTCTCCATCGTGCAGCCTAGTGCACTTATGCTCTACAGCTTCTCCGGTCGGGATATGATTGGGATTGCGTTCACTGGTTCCGGAAAGACACTTGCCTTCTGTCTTCCTCTCATCATGCTCGCTCTTGAGGAAGAAAGCCGTCTTCCTTTTGTCCGTGGCGAAGGTCCCGTTGGTATCGTTCTTTGTCCCTCGCGCGAACTTGCAACACAAACGTACGAAAACGTTCTCGCGTGGACCGCTGCCATCTCAAAAGACCGCAAATACCCCCCTCTCAACACGCTGTTGTGTATAGGTGGCATATCCATGGGCGAACAGGGTCACGTATTGAACAAGGGGCTCCACATCGTCGTCGCCACGCCTGGGAGACTTATCGACATGTTGGAGAAGAAGAGGTTCGGGTTCGCAAATTGCAAGTATTTATGCATGGACGAGGCGGATCGCATGATCGATTTGGGGTTCGAAGACGACGTCAGAAACATCATGAGTTTCTTCAAGGTGCCTCTCTCGTTCGCGCTACCAACGTTCTTCATGTCGCTGAACTGCGTGTCCAGCGCCAACGCCAGACACTCTTGTTTTCTGCCACGATGCCGCGGAAGATCCAAGACTTTGCGCAACAATCACTCGTTCGGCCCGTGCTCGTCAACGTCGGCCGTGCAGGCGCAGCCAATCTGGACGTGCTCCAAGTCGTCGAGTACGTCAAGCAGGAAGCAAAGATGGTTTACCTGCTCGAGTGTCTACAAAAGACGGCGCCGCCCGTGATCGTCTTTAGCGAGAACAAGAACGAGGTCGACGGTACGTACGTCCACGACCGGTCCTGATAGCGCGCGCGAGTTTAATTACCGGCACAGACATACAGGAATATCTCCTTTTGAAAGGTGTCGAAGCGGTCGCGATCCACGGCTCGAAAAGTACGATCTCTACCGTGGTCGTTGCGTCACTGACTTCCCTTGTGGCAGGTCAAGAAGAGCGTCAATATGCGATCAAGTCCTTCAAATCCGGTGCCAAGGACGTCATGGTTGCATCCGGCGTCGCCTCCAAAGGACTCGACTTCAACGACATCCAGCACGTCATCATCTTTTCCATGCCAAAAGAGATCGAGGACTACGTGCACCAGATCGGCCGCACGGGCAGGAGTGGCAAGACGGGCATCGCGACGACGTTTGTCAACATGAGCACCCCAGAGCAAACGTTGTTGGATCTTAAATACTTGTTGATGGAGGCGGGACAAAAGTATGTCTGTCATTGCGTATTTTCAATGTGCCGTCACTGAACGCGCGGTGGGCGGATAGGGTTCCTCCGTTCTTGCAAACCGTCCAGGATCCACGCGCAGCGCAAGGCGGGTCTCTCAAGGGATGTCCAGTCTGCGGAGGTGACATCATCGTACTCGTGTTCTCGACCGTGGCCGCATTGACGCTCTTTCTCTTCTAGGCCTTGGACACGGCATCTCGAACTGTCCAAAGCTGGAGGATGCACAACGACGACAAATGGCGTCTCAGAGGGCTGCACAGGCCGATGGAGGCGGCTATTAGTATCTCTAGTCGGTCATGCCTTTTTTTCACTACTCTAATTGACATCGTGTGGTATAGTATAAATGTGCCTTTGGTAACCCGGAACCAGCGAGGGGATGTACAGAATAATGCGTGGTATGTGCGATGCAACGGGAACAAGAATAATGATGGTGCTCCCGGGGGGGAACGTTATCCATTGAATGCAAAGTCACGGTGCATCTTGACAGTATCAAACGACCTGCGTGTATGGGATCTGTTTCGCCCGTGTCAGTCGACGCGCGTTCACCGGGCCCGCGCCAAACCTCACAGGTCCTTTAGGGCAGCAAGGAATTCATGACCAAAGGAATTCCACTTGTTCTCGATCTCGTCTGGGTCCTCGATATCCATGAGAATGTATTTAAAAGCTCGTGCGTCTGGTACAGAGTATTTGTCAGCCAACTCCTCCGTGTCGCCATCAACATGATATCATCTACCTTCTGGGGGAGTCAATGCCAGCATTTCAAGAGTTTCGTCCTGCAGAATGGTGCCCAATGGGTATTTTTTGAATTTTTCCGAAATCTGCATCGACGAGAAAACGGTCGACACGCTAATCGGGAACACCAGTTCACTTCAGAACCTACCAGACGCCTCGTCTCCTGCAACCGTCTCAGTCTCATGGTGATATCATCTTCAACAGAAGCCGCGCCCCGTTTGCTCTGCAAATCTGCCGAACTAGCTGACCGCGAAGTGCTGGCCTCCGGGATCATGGACGTTGTCGGCTCAGACACATCGCCATTATCGATCAAGTCCTTAAGCGCTTCCGATCCTGACGTGTCGTCGGCGTCCTCGATATCCTCGTACAGGCTGACATAAGGTGGTGGCGGGGGGTCCGGTTGTTTTCCCTTTTTCCGGGGAGCGGGCCTTGTGGGTGCCCTTGCATCCTCTTCCCTTTCCTTCCATGTCAGCACTAGTTGCTTGCCCCCATGTAGGTAATCCTGGGCAGCACCACCAGGCTGCTGACCATGTCAGTATCTATGAGCTGGGGACCCAAACAACGTCACCTGGATATAAGTGTTACAATAGCCACTGGAACACGGAACCCTGTACATCGAGACGACCCCTTCGTTGGCAAGGTGTGTGAATATACGGTCGACGGTCTCGTGGTTCAACGCCTTGCCGGAGGCATACAGGGGCAGGCCTTTGTACGGTTGGACCGCCCTGTTCTTCTTGCCCTTCCATGTATCCTTGAGCTGGCCTTGTGTCACGCGACGGTTGCTCGCGACGGTCATCATCTCTTGTAGCAGCTGAATGATCTGCTTCGCTTCTAGTGTAAAGTCGTGCTGAGTCAGTTTACCAGGTCTGTGGCAGTTGTCGCATTGATTGTGACAGTCCTCCGGCCTGAACACCTCGTCAAAGTGACGAAGAATAAGCACGCGCCGACAATCGGATTCGTTGCAGCAATAAGCAACGACGCCTTGAAGCTTGGCGACCTGGCGTTCGATCTCCGTTTCGGATGGCACATCACGTGTGGGATCATTGGTGTTGGGGTTTCGAAGCATCTTTTCGATTTTGATGGCATCACTGTATGTGTAGACTGAAAGCGATATGCACGGGTCACGAGCGTGTGGAGGAAATAAATACCTACAGAGAACACAGTCGGAGGACTTGCCGTCTCGGCCAGCGCGCCCCGTTTCTTGATAGTACCTGTGGTGTGCGTCAGCCCAAGCTGGGCGGACAGAGGGAGCGGCATGACCCATCCATGTCCTTTGACAGTGTGGCGTGAATGACAAATCGGACTAGGCGTAGAGATCAGACGGATTGCTCTCGAGGACGAACTGGAAGGCATGCATACCATCTGGTTTGTCAATGCCCATGCCAAAGGCGATCTACTGTGACGTGAGCTGCGGGGAGCCATGTCGTAGCACTCGATCCATACCGTCGCTACTATGACTTTGCATCTCCCTGCCATCCAGTCTTCCTGGTTGGTCCGTCGCTCTTCGTTGCCGACCCCGGCATGGTAGTGTCTCGCTTCGATTCTCCATTCCTCCCTGAGTTTCTGTGCCATTTCTTCGGACTCGGCTCTCGACAGGACATAGATGATGCCAGTACCGGTTGGGTGATGTGTCTTGATGAAGCCCGCAATGTTTTGCGCGAGATCCTTCTTCAGAGTCGGTTTCTTACGGACCGAATAGTGTAGATTGGGACGATTGAAAGACTGGGCGAGGCAGACAGGGTCTCGCATCGCGAGGTTACGCTTGATGTTTTCTATCGTGTCCTTGCTCGCACTGCCAGTAAGGGCCATGATGGGGACGTCGGCCCAGTTTTTGCGAAGAACGTTCAATCCCGCATACTTTTGTACTCAAATCAGGGGCGCATCCGACGGTAGACGGTGGACATACAGAGCCACGGAAATCTCTTCCCCAGCTTTCAATGACATGCGCCTCGTCAATTACGAACCTTGCCAGTTGCCTTTCCTCGTACAGTTGGTTCACGACTTCCTTGAGGCAGTCGCTCTTTTGGAGTCGTTCTGGGGTGGTGTACACCAGCTTTGGCTTTTCCTCGGCGTTACTTCTCATCATACGCATCGCCTCCCTTACTTCATCTTCCTCTGCAGCGCTCGTGAGTGTAAAAGCAGGGACACCCTTCTTCCGCAGGGCTGCGACTTGGTCCGAGATGAGGGATATGAGGGGAGATATGACAAACGTCGTTCCTTGGGTTTTTCCTGTGGTGCAGAGAGCAGGAAGCTGGAAACAGAGGGATTTACCGCCTCCGGTTGGGGCGAGATAGAAGACGTCCTTGGCGTCCAACGTGGCGACGATACACTCTAGCTGGTTGGTGCGGAAAGTTGACAACTTGAAGGTATTCTTGAGGATCGAGATGACCTCTGTATAGTATGGCGAGGAGGTATGATCTATCCGACCACCCGGAGTCGCAGGAGCGACTGGAACGGGCGCCGGCAAAGAAGCGGATGCCGAGGCCGCTCTGGTGTCTGACGGAGGAGGTACCTCGGGCTTGTCTGTGTCGAAGAAAACGAGGTCGTCCGGGATCGGATCGAACTTGTCATAGTATGCATCGTCACTATCACCTACGACGAGGGTTGCTGTGGATATGTCGTGTAAGTCGAGCTCGACGACGTCTGGGGAATCGAACGTCATTGGAGTGCCATGCGCCAGGTTGGAGGCAGTGCTGGACTCGAAGAGGGTGTCGAGGGTGCTGTTGGAAGAATCGGAGATGGCCATGGACGAGGGGGGCGTGCGTCTGGTGCCGGACGGTCTTCCGGCGGGGAGGGAGGGGCTTGCGAAGGGCAACATGGGGAAGGGGGCGGGGAAGGGGGATGGGTCTTCCGAATCCTGGACGACGTCGAGGGACTCGATGCGAAGCTTGATGGCGCGAATACGATCATCGGTTTGAGATCTAAAAGGAGATGATGAGTGAAGAAAGAAGGGGAGAGAGGCACCGACAGGTAAAGGGAAAGAGCGATGATATCATTGTGCTGTGTGTTCTGGAGATGATCGGACATCATTTGGACGATCATCTGACGAAACGACTGGTTGAAGGAGAGCAAGGCGTGGAGGTCTTGCAGAGATTTCTGGTAGATGTAAGAGATGATGGAGAGGAGATGGAGAGATGGAGTACCGAGCTGAGGTCCGGGAAGTCGGCGGAAGACTTTTGAGGGGATTTGGGGGGCAGGAGAGGACAAAAGGACGGGGGCGGTTTGCGGGAGGACTTGAAAGGGACAACGGGGAGTTTAGCGTGACCAAGACCCAGGCTGAGTGAATCCACCTCGCTGGAGGTCTCTCCTCGGTCGGTGGGGCGGTGGCGGGCCGAGGTCGACGGGGGGATCGGGGGGCAGTGGGGGACATGGGCGGTGGCGGGCTTGAAGCGCTTCGAGGGAGAGGGCTGGGGGCGGTCGGAAGGGACGCGTTTTGCGGGGGGAGAGTGGGGGAGACCGGGGACGTCGGGCGTGGGTCTTTTGCTCGAGTTGGGGACTGGAACAGGGCGCATGAGGGGGGGCGGGGCGGGGGTGGGGGTGGGGCACGCACCCGCTGCGGCGGCGGTGGCGGGCCTGAACCTGGAGGGGCCCTTTAAGAAAGCGGTGAGGCGGGGGGAGGAGGAGGAGGAGGGGCCGCGCGCGGGGGGGGGGGGGGGGGGGGGGGGGGGGGGGGGGGGCGGGGGGGGGAGGGGGGGGGGGGGGGGGGGGAGGAGGAGGAGGGGGCGAGAGACCTTTCTGGGCTCGCTCGCTGGGGCGGACATGCTCGACAGGGACAGGTCGACGAAAACGTGATCCGTGTCCGTGGATGGCCACGTGACCGCGACGCGACCGGACGACCATGTCGGGCCAGTACTGGTTCCCGAACATGCCCCTCCCCGAGATCATGGCCGCCCTGTCCGAGTGGGGCCTCTCCGTCAGCACCGAGCAGCTCGCCCGCCCGTCCGCAGACTTTGTCGCCGGCGTGTACACCGCCTGCCTCGAGCAGGTCACCGCCATCGCACCCGACGTCCTCCACCCGCCCGTCCAGAGCGCCCTCGCCGCCCTCGACGACCCACACACCGTACGTCCACCCGCGCACGCCCCGCCCCGCCCCGCCTCACCGCCCCCAGGACATCTACGCCCCCAGCATCGCCCACAACTTTCTCCTCTACCACCTCACCCGCTTCGCCAACGCCGCGCGCATCATGGACTTTAGCGCAAGGGACGTCCACCTCCCCGATCCAGAGCGCACCCGCTTCATCCTCTCCGCCTTCATCAACTTTGTCAAGTTCGCCGAACAGTGCACCCCCTTTGTCGCCAACCTCCGCGACCAGTCCACCTCCGTCATCGAGGAGAGGGAGCAGGTCGCCCACGAGCTCGCTGCCGTTCAGCACAAGCTCAACACCCTCAAGTGCGCCCCTCCCCTAGCGCACCCTCCCCCCTGACCTTCCCGCCAGGCTCCAGCGCGCAAAGGACGAACCAAGGTGCGAAGAGCTCCGCGCAGAAAACGCCGCCATCACGGCACATCTCATAGCCACCAAGGAAACAACCCAGGCCGTCGTAAAGGACATCGAGGCACTCAAGGTCGAAAAGGCAAACGTCATCTTGAAAAAGGAAAACATAAACTCGGACACCTCTCTCCTCCTCGACACCATACAGCGCACCCGGGGCAGGATCGTCCAGAGTCCCGAGCGAATCAAGCGGAACATCACCACGATGGGTGCTACCGCCATCGAGGACAAGAAAGCCCTTGCCATGCACGAGGCAAAGGCAAGAGACCTCCACGCAAAGATCACCGCCCTCACGAGCATCGAAAAGGTTCTCCCTTCCCCTATGCCTCCCCATCCCCCTTTTCCACCCACACCCGTCCCCAGGACGTGCAAGGCTGCATCGATCAGCTTCAGGCAATCGAGAAAGAAGCCCAATTGCTAGAGAGCGCCCAAAAAGAGCTTGCCGACGTCAAAGATAGCCTAGACTATAAAAAGATCGAACGGATCGAACTCCAAATGAAAAGGGAGGCACGCCACCCCCACCCTCCATTCAGGGTGTCGCGCGCTCACGCACCGTCTTAGCGAGTACACAGGCAGCTCGTAAACGCACAAGAAAAGCTCGAGCGGGCCCAGAGACATGCAGAAGAGAAGCGTCTCGCAAGCCAGCAAACCATCGAACGCCTCCAACGAGAATACGACCAGATGGACGTCGAACGGCGCGATAACGATAAGCTGGTAGAGGAACTCCGCAAAGAGGCCGATGATGTCGAAGCAAAGGTACCTTTCCTTGTCCGGGTCTGGCCGTGCCCATGGTCCGATGCACCACGTAGATGGCAGATCACCTCAAGAAAAGCGAGGCAGAGCTCAACGAGCTTCTCGCCGAATATTGGAAGCTGCGGCATGAAACAGGTTTGTTTCCTCCTTCAAGTCACCGCTCACCTTGGTTGACGACCGTCTGCAGAAGTATATATGGAGACACTCGCCAACAAGCTCAATCTGAGCGTCATCGAGGACTAGACCACAGATCGACTCACTAGGATAAGTTATTTGCCACATTATACCACATGTACTAGTGCTGCCACATCTTTCCAATCTTGGATGCTCGCGTATTTGCATCATTGAATCTCACATCCTAGATCTCCCTCTTTGTGTCATCTTGGCCTTGCAGTCTCGACAATACCATTTCGTCTTTTTGCTCGGCACTTCCGACAGACCAGTACATCCGAGATGAAACTGGGTACTCAAGTCAGCATGCCCGGCACGGCGGAAGCCAAGACGACTTACCCACTCCAACTTACAACCCTCGTTGTCACATGCGATCATCTACATATCAGCATCCCACGTAAGTAACGATCAAACGATGAGGGGAGCCACAGAATCAATGCACGTCTACGAGGTTGGAACGAGGACACCCACCGTCCCAAACGATACCTGGTTGCAGTAGCAGTACCGAGCTTCATTCGGGTCAGCGGGAACGCTCGGCCCCGGGGGCTGGGATTGAGCGGGGATAGTCAGTCGGACCCCGGTGCGACGCGTGCGAGGAACCACGGAAGCCTCCTCGCTACCAACCACAGCGGGCGGAGGGATCTCCTCTTTCTCGGGTTTCGTGGGTCTGGGAGCGGGGGCCCTCTTTCCCTTCTTTGGTGTCTTGGGCGAAGGGCGTGGCGGGGAAAGCTCGAGGACCGGTGGCTCTTCGACGTACAGCCCTGGCTCAGGAGAGAGCGACGGGACGGGACTATGCTCGACGCGAGGGGGACGCGCCCATCGGGGAACGACAAGATCAGGGAGTAGGATTGGGGCTAGGTGGGTGCCGGGACGAGCACCCAAGGATATGGCGGCCTCTTGTTCCTTGATGGCCTGGTCGAGAAGGCGAATATGTCTGTCTACCTGCCGCGCGTACGGATGAATGGCGTGTGGGTGGGAGACAAAAAAAAAGACGGACAGTTTCATAAGCAGTCTGCGCGATGCTCACTTTCTCTTCTGCGGCCCGGATAGCGTCCTCGGAGGTTTGGGCGATGTGCTGGAGGAGTGCGCGGGTGGTTTCTCCGGGCCTTGGCTGGTGTGCCGCAGAATGGGCCTCGTCCATCCCGGCCTGCGTTGCGTCACATCGTCCTGCGCTGTTTACGTTCGTGGCATTCGACTGAGCGCCCTCTGCGCGCAAGGAGTCTTTGCTATTTCGCGCCGCCAGGCTCTCTCGTAGGGAGATGTACCGCCGGACGGAGGCGAGGAGGTCCGCCTGCAAAACTGTATGCATCTGAGACGCGCAGACGCGAGTGACTGTACGGACGCATACCCTCGCTCTGAGAGTCCAATTCACGCATGAGCTTGAACTGACGATGGAGCGACAGCGGCAGCTGCTCGAGAACTAGTCATCGAGGGCGCGTCAGTGTACTCGCTGTGCGTCGAGAGTGCCAGACACCGACCTTCGTGGTGCTCCTCTTTGAATGCGTCCCAGACACCGACCTCCCGCTTCCGCCCGTCGGAGAGCGCCTCGTCATCGTCATCGTCGTCGTCGTCCGGGTGTGATTTCGGGCCATGGGCTTGTGCAGGCTCGGATTCGTCGACGATGGCGACGGGCTTGTCGTCGTCGTCGGTCAGGGCGGCTCGCGAGCGTTGTCGTTTGCGACTCATCGTGGTGGAACGGGGCAAGTTCGCTGGTGATGCTGTCGCGGTGCTCGCGTCCGACGGTCACGCTTACTGCTCGACGACCTCGCCCCGTCGCCGGCGTGCTCATCGCCACCCCATCGCTGCCATGCGCGAGTGGTCGTGCGCTGCGAACAGCCCGGGCGTCGACCAGCCTGCACGTTCTCACACTTGAAACACGCCCCCACAGCCCGAGCGGGTGCACGAAGACGTAAGGATGGGGAAGGACGTGGAATGCTGTAGGTCCCCATTGACATGCTGGCTCCATCCCCTGCACAGGTTCCGCAAGACTTTCCCATCCGCGAGTCTCCGCATATATCAGCGAAGGTGACATCCTGTGGGCGTCCTCGACCCATCTCTCGTATCCGAGGCCGATGGCGACTAACATCATTGGGTCTACGCTCGGGGCTGCTCAACTGGCCGCGACGCTATCCGGCGCCCCCTACGCTTCGGGTGCCGTATTGGTATTACAGATGATCAACGCAGCCTGTTCACAAGTATCTGTGCACAAGGTCAGTAGCCTTTGGAACTATTTCTCAGACGGTTTGCGTCATCCTCTTTCCCACTTCCTTCGCTGCGATCGAAAATAGGAAAAATCCGCACAGCTGGTCGCGCGGTGCACGTCGTTGCTGAACTTTATCAACGAACAGTCCCCGCTGCTCGTTGGCTTGGATGCCAACGCTGCATTCGACGAAGCGGAGAGGTCCGTGCCTCTCCCGCCTGCTTGACCGTCTCAGCTCATCGTATGATGCTAGTGTACTGTCGAGCGTCCACCGCCGCATACAAAGATGGGCTAATTGCGGCAAGATTGAGAGGTTCCGTAAGGGGCTACGTCCTGTCCACCTGCGTTCTTCTGACCCATGCCCGGTTCGTAGTAAAAAGCACCCAGATCGCGCGTGATCTGGACAAGTGTTATGCTGATGTCAATCATGCCATGGATCGCCTGCACGTCAGTCAGGGCTCTCTCGGCTCGGCCAGGATGAGCTCATGCGTCTGTAGCTTGCTAATCCAGTCGCGATGTTGCGCATGCAAAAAGAATCGCTCGATATGATGCGGCACCATCAAGCTGCCGTGACTGACACATTGCAGCAGCTTCTCATTAGCCCTAAAGAGATCGAGCGAGCTGTCAAACAACATAGCCGTGGAGGGAACGCTGCACACGAGCTCATGCGCCTGGGTCAGGAGGTGGCTCTTTTGTTCTCATCACGTCGGCTTACGGATTTTGATTGTCTTATGGTCCAACAGCGCCTCATCAGCCTTCACGATGGAGTTCCCGCTCCGTCCGCCACAATGCTTAGCGATGGTCGGCAGATTGACCAATCTCCTACTTCTTCCCGTCCCCCTTCTCCCATCACAACCGTACAGAGCCAACTCGAGCAAGCGCTCCTCGATTTACATCGTCTCACCGATATCCCACCTACCATCCCTATCTTAAACAACCAAGTGAAGAAGACGAACCCGTTACCTGTTCGCGCTGGCCTTTACAGTCAGATTTATGAAGGTCGTTGGCTCGGCGAGAAAAAGGTCTGGGCGAATACATATCCGTTCACCTTGGAATAACGCATCGTCGTGTGGTCAGGTGGCATTGAAGACGTTGCGAGTTGCTGATGAGCATGACCCAAAGGCGAAGAGGTTGCAAGCAGTCGGTGTCCTCCCCCGTGGCGTTCTCCATTTAATTTGTGTTGAACCTTTCCCGCAGCGTTTTGAACATGAAATCAATGTTTGGTCAAAACTCAAGCACGAGAACGTGCTCGCAATGTTGGGTATCGTAACCAATATGGGGCCTATTCACATCGTGAGCCGCAAGTCGTTAGATTTTGAGACCCGTCATTGATCACGCTCTATCCACAGGTCACTCCTTGGCAATTGGATCATGTGCGAAAGTGAATGTTTCCATAACGCTACCCGGTGCCAGGCTGACAATGGTCAACAGCTACCGTCACGACAATCCAGATATAAATCCTTTGAAGCTGGTGGGTTTCCTTTCAGATACCCTCGAGTAACAAGCAGTTGAACGCGACCCAGCTCAGTCACGCTGCTAAAGGACTAGAATATCTGCACGACCACCAGATTGTGCACGGCAATCGTGAGTCAGCGAGCCCCGTCCCGCATCTCCCGTTTACTGACCATCGCACGTTTGCCAGTAAAATGTGTAAGTCTGTACTTTCATCCCTTGTGGGGTTTCCTTCTCACCGATCGTCAAAAACGTGCACAGAGCAACGTGTTGGTTTCTGAAGAGGTAACCGAACGCACCCACTTCGTAACCACTCACTTCTATTTCCCCCACAGGGTGTCGTCTCGCTCTCAGATTTTGGACTTACTCAGGTCCTCGCTGACGTGGTGGGTAAATCGGCCATGGTCATCCTCTCCAATACATCTGCCGTCCGCTGGCATGCACCAGAGCTCAACGCCAGCGAGGACGCGACGCCGACGATGGCTTCGGACATCTTTGCGTTCGGTATGAGCATGCTGGAGCTCCTTACGATGAAGCATCCATACTCGCATCGGAGAAGGGACATCATCGTCATAAGGGACCTAGCTGAGGGACTGCTACCACCGCGACCAAAGGAGCCAGAAGCAGTCCCTTGGATATCGGATGACTTGTGGGAAACACTGCACAAGTGCTGGAATCGGAACCCAGAAGAGCGTATGCTAGCCAGGGAGCTGTCGCAGTGCTTGGAACGAGCGTCGGAATTGTCGGTAAAGTGACTTCGCCTCCGACACGCATGTACACTATGTAGGTCGCACTCATTCGAATCCTCGGGTAGCAAAGGGGTTCGGATGGTAGTTTGATGCACCGCGATTTCATCATAGGCAATCAAATGGGCGATGCGAGCATTATGATAATATGCGGAATCCCGACGGAAAACATGCAGAAAACAAGCGGGGTAAAGTACAGCGGACCAGGGGTATTCCTGAGAAAGAGCAAGGCCAGCTCGTTTGAAGGACATGGCACAGGAAGTGAAGGCGGCTATAGAGTAGAGAGCGATGCTCAGTTTACACCACACGACCACTTATTTAGTAGCTGTCGTCTGAAGCCATCCCATAAGCTCTTGTTCGAAAGGCTGTTCCGATGATGGACAACTCACTGCTAGCCCGAGCGTGCGGCTGGAGTATTGGGACGAGAGGCCATGCGACTGAGATGACCGGTATGTACGGGAGCTCGCACCTATCGAGGTCGAATGAGAGGGAGTGGAAGTGACCCCATTGACAAGGGTGCGAGTGGTCCGGGCGGTTAAGGGGGTTGGCGCACTGATTTGTGATTTTTTTGGAGTCTCAGTAACCTTGGAAATCCGGGTGTTCGTGAGGCTCGACGATGACAACAGTGCCTTCGCTGTGGCAGGGGAAGGATTGGCGACCTTGGAACGACGGCCCGCCTTGAGGAATGCGTGTTGCAAAGCCGCCTGGGGTTTCATTCGCCGCTCGGGGTCCCAAACCAAACAACGAGCTATAAAGTCTACGAAATCTTCATCTTGGCACCGGAGAACCTGAGCAAGAGACTTGGTCCCAGGCCTCCTTCTGCGGCCCTTGGAGTTCACCACTGGCCGTGGGGCACCATTGTTATCTGCACACATAGATAAAGCCCTGACTCAAGTACTAGCTGTGCAACATACCAAAAAAGAGCCGCTTCCGGGAACTGCGGTTGACAAAGTCTTTGTCAGGGGGACCAAGAACTTCCATGATACATGACAATTGCTCTTGTTCATTTTCACCGGGGAAGATGGGAAAGCCGGTGTATAGCTCAGCAAGAATACAACCCAGACTCCACATGTCAATGGCCATATGGTAATTCATGCCAAGAATGACCTCGGGAGAACGGTAGAAGCGACTTTGAATGTATGTGTAGACTGCGGCCGAGATCAGATACGAGTTGATCAATCAGAAAATCGCATACTCTTTTCGTGTTCAAAGCAACTACTGCCGAAATCAATGACTTTGATAGCACTCTTCGCTGGATGCTTCAAAAGAACATTCTACGTACATGTCAGATCAATCACAGGCGAGTCTCAAGAACATACCTCCGGTTTCAGATCGCAGTGGACTATCCTATGATGGCGCATCAAACACAAGGACATAATCATCTGGCTTGTGAATCTCCGAATTAACGTGGTGGTGAAGCCGACAAAGCCATTGGCCTTGATCAATTCGTACAAGTTGATGCTGAGTAACTCCATGGCGATACAGAGATGATTTCGGAAATAGAAATGCTCTGTCATCTTGATAACATGGTGTTTCTCTTCTTGGTCCTGGGAAACGCGGTTCACGCAGGAGCGGGTGTCTCAGGTCAATATTACGCACCCACTTGCGAAGGTTGTCCAAAATTTTGATCTCGACCAACGCTTGGTGATGGAACCTCTTCTTGTTGCGAATGATCTTGATTGCAACGGATTCGCCAGTTTGATGGTCCCTGCAGTTCAACACTTGACCGAACGAACCCTTGCCGAGCGTATCCACGACTTCATAGCGGTAAGCAAGATGATCGTTGTTGACTACGATGTAGTCGCCGCGCTCGTCATCATACCCAAAGTTGTTAGCAGAGAAGTCTGGATGAGCCTGCTTCTTCTGGCTGCCTGCGCCGACACAATACACCTGCGGATAGTTAAGACATTCTTCCCGCTCGTAAGTCGACAAGAACTGCGCTTGAGAGCTCTTCAAGAGTTCTACGAGGCGTTGGCAAACATATCTGTGTTCCTAAGCGTTGACAACGCACCTTCTGGTGTGAGTCCGGGGCTCGGGGGTGTTGGCTCCGGGAACTTGAGCAATCCGTCCAATTCCTCCTGCGTTGCACCTGTAGCCATTCTCTTAGCCTGTTGGCGTCGGATATACTGGAGCATCTCCTCATCCCCAAGTAACTCCTCCTCGTCCACCGTGCTTGGGACAGGGGAGGGTGTAGACAGAGATTGACGACTCGACGAGGGTGTGCCAGCTTGAGCACGGTGCGCACTTGAACTCGCCGTGTTGCTGTTGCTATTTGAAGCGCGCGAAGTTGGTAAGGAAATCTTCGGACTCAAAAGCTTAAGACTCTTTGAAGGGGAAAGAGCGGAGAAACGGTGATGAATATGCGATGGTTCGCTCGGCTGAGCTGCCACAGACACTGTCGAAGCCACAGAGCCAGTTGAAGCTTTGCGCAGTGCACTGAACGAGACTGAGTCACGGTTGGGTTTACGAGGGATTCCACCGGCAGACGGAGGACCAGAGGGCTGGCGAGGAACCTTCGAGCTCGCCGTCGGAGAAACGCGTATGGATTGGCGCCGGGTATCCGCCATCGTCTTTCCACCATGGGTTTCCGCGCCGTCTAATACGCCGAATTCGTTGGTGGTCGCTTCACCAGGTGTTGGTGAAGGATCGGTAGAAGGCGCAGTAACGTTGAGACTAATGCGCCGACCAACGAGAGTACTTTGTGAAGAACCAACTCCCAACCCTGGAGAACCAGCAGCGGATGTACGACTCGAAATACGCGGGATCTTAGTGGGTGTTTCTTTAGGTAAAGAAGACATCGAATTAAGTAAAACCGAGGGCGGGCCATCTTTCGGTTGTTCCTTTGACGCGCTGTAACCGGTGGTTCCAACTGAAGGTGAACCTGCGATGGTAGGTAGCTGGTTCCTGCTACGAAGAGAGGCATCAGACTGCTTTTGCATCGAGCTAACAGTCTGGGAGGTGACGCGAGATGATGATGCAGTTCTAGTGATAGATGTCCCCGTTGTCGGTGTGGAAATCGAATTGTTACCGGTCTTCAGGTTGGCGACACGCTGGGCAGTCGTGGCGGGAAGTGCGGTCATCTGCATGGGGGGTAATGTTACAGCGGCACTGGCCTTTTTCGTGTCGGTAGATGATAACGTCTTGGCCAACGCCATTAGTAACCTTTTCCCGGGGACCACGTTGCCTACTTACCTTACCGCGCTTACGACCCATGAGGACCGATATCCTACTCTCACTTCGGTCTTTCGGCTCTTGTTTGTTCTTCTCCTTTTCTGAGTCCCGCGACCGCAAGCCATCCCTGGTCTCTTTGCTGGTCCCAGCATCGCTCTTATCACCATGTAGACTCCTTCTTGAACTGGACTTCAGAAGTGATGGCAACCCCAAACTGAGCACAGATGACTTCTTGTGCGAACTTGGAGTAATCGGCACAGTACGAGACGAATCCTTGACGGGCGAGCCTCCCGCCCTCTCGCTATTACGTGTGGGGCGCAGAGCAGATGACATGGTAGGTGATGCCGACGTGGGCATGGGATTGGTGGGAGGAATCTGCATACTTTGCGAAGAAGAGCGCCGGAAGAATGGGATTGACGAAGGGGTGAGACGTTTGGATTGGTGTCTCCGTATAGATGAAGCTGGGCTAAGGGGTGCGTTCTGGGGAGCTGATAATCCAGTTGTATTATTGCTGCCACTAGAACCCGTTCCAGGACGGCTGGAAAATCCCCTTTCGCGATCAGGTGTCTTGGTGGAGAGGATCGCGGGTGATCTGCTACCACGGGCGGATCCGACAGAGGAAAGGGAGGCAAGCGACGCAGCAGATACCATGGCGTCAGGCTGAACGGGTGACCAAGACGCGCCTGGAGCGACAGGTGGCGAAAGGGCGTGTTCCCTCGATGTGGACTTGCGTAGTTGTTGACTAAAGCTTTGCATTGAACGCGGACTCAGTGGGAAGCTAGCCGTCTTGTTACTTGAGAGTGAATGGTCCTTCTCTCTCATCGAGGAGATGGAAGGTGAACTTGTCAACTTGATATTCAACGCGTTAGAGAAACTCCATTTCTTCGAGGGGGTCTTGGTAGCAGGAGCCCCAGACTCGGGAGCAGACTGACTTCCCGGATGAAGAGACTCGTCGGGATGAAGAGCGTGGGGATGGGCAGAAGGCTTCACGGCCGAGGGAACCTCAAGAGAGACCGTACGATCAACTTCACCATCATCCACTCCAGAAGGGGGAAATGTAATGCCATGCGAAGACTGTGGAGAACGATAATTTGACAAGTCCTTCGGCAATGGAGGCACGGGGGGAACACGATCCTCTTCCAAAGCTTCCGCACTAGCACCAAGCGAACCAGTGCGATCTTTATATAGCGCGCCATCACCACCCGAGTAAACGCTGGAAATGTCACTACCCGCGCTGTTACGCCTCCCTTTCCCGACACCCGTGGAATGCCTGCCCGATCCAGAAGGGGCAGATACTGAGGTCGCGCTGGTGGCAGTAGACAAAGATGCCGAATCTCGCGAGCTCGTAGGAGTGCTCGTATAAGTGGTGGATGAAGCGGATCCGCGTTTAGGGGTGAAACTTAGGCGTGCAGTGATCGACGTATGCTTTTTAGAGGGTTTCTCAGGGCCTGAAGAACTGTGATGCTCATCCCCACCGGTGATTGACCCTGTTCGTGCTTCATGGACGTCTTGGGTAACGACATCTCTAGAAGAACCGGAGATACCAAGCCCTGACGTCAGCTGGCGAGGAGGCTCCTCCTTTCTCTCTTTTTCCTTGGCACTGCCTCTTCGACTGATCTTGCCGTTCTCATTACCAATACCCTCCCAATGTACACCAGACCGTCCGGTGGTGCTTCCGGGTGTCCCAGGTCGACTTGCACTTGCCCGGTTCAAACTGCCCACGCTGGCACGTGCGCGGGCAGTTTTACCAGACAGTCCATCCAACTTGCGGAGGGCTTCGGCATGGGCATCGTCATCCATGCTTGACCAGCCTTCCTGAGTCCCACGGAGAAGAGAGTGGGCAACATTGGGCGAGGCATGAACGTGAGAAGACTCCTTGTTCGATGAAGAGGGACGATGGGGTGGGGTGGTACCGCTGCTAGAGTGCTTGAGGAACTGGTGGATAGATGTCGTAGAAGGTGAAGGTGGCAAGTGTGAAAAGTCAGTGGTATGGACACGGCGCGGATGAGCTGCCGACGCGTGATCAGGTCCGGAGGATGAATCACCGGCAGAAAGCTGACGCGTGTGTGTACTCCGTTCACGGTCAATACGTGGGGGAATCGCGATGGGGGTTGATTCCGTAGGGGGCACTACCGAATTAGACTTGGTCGACGCGCTCAAACTCTCCCTACGACGTTCCCGCGCCTTATCACGAGCACTGCTGGTTGAAGTTGTTGATGCGGTACTACGGTGCTTACGGAGGGAAGCAGGTTTCTCTTCCTTGGAAGCAAGCTGACTGCGATCCTTGGTAGAAGCGCCAGAATGTTTTGAGATCAATAGGCTAGAGTGATCCGTCTCAAACTCGTCAGACGTGCGCTTCTTGGCTTTACGGAGTGGGGTGAGCGGAGTAAAAGAGCTCGGAGGGGAATAAGACGCGTCGCTCAAGAGGGACTGCTCAGTAGGGAGGGGCGGAACAACGGGGGATGGGGGCTCGGGGGACGATGGCTTTACACGATCAAACGGATGTAAGAGATCAGATCCGTGCGGCTGACGGGGGTAGAGAATCTCTTCTCCCCCGCTCTCGTCTGCCACCGAGCGTCGGGGACGGATTGTGCGCGTCAACAGCTTGACATCACGCTGGACAAGCGGACATCAACCAAATGATCTAGCAGCAAAGAAATAAAAGAGTCAACCTGATCCTGATCATCCAATTCCCCGTCCACCGCCTCAATTGTCCACGGGCTATCCGATCCATCGGGCTCGACATTGGCAACCACGAGCTCAGTGCTGTCTTCTTCTTTCAGGACGTCCAGAGCGTTGTCATCGTCACTTGCGCGTCGCACGAGTTTGCCCCAGCGGGGAGTAGCGAGTTCACCGACACCAACGAGGCCATTTCGGTCAATGTTAGCAGGATCCCGCACGGGCGTCAGAGGCGAGGAGTCATGAGGGATGCGGGTTTCCGGGGTAGTGCTCGAAATGGACGACTCCTGAAACTGCTGGCGTGGAGAGTCTGACGGGGACTGGACGCCAAAGTAGTAAGGGTCGAGGGACGAGGTGGATGATCCTGGGCGCGAAGGAAGCCCCTGGTCTGCGTCGACCTGCAACGAATCGTGGGATGGCGCGGGCTCGGTGAGGTGGACGCGGAGCTGACATTGCACGTCAAAAGAGTGATGTGAATGAGAGTAGAGAGCATACTTGGGGGTCGTTCCCAGGGACGGGTGCCGGCAGAGGAGACTCTAGACCGTCGCCGGGAGAAGCGGGTGGGCGAGAATGATTGTCATGTTGGCTGTATGCTGTAGACATTCCACAGCACAAGGGAAACCACCACGTCGAGGAAACGGGACGAGGAAATGGCGAAAGAAAAAAGAATGGAGAGAAGAGGAGGGCGGAGTGGACACAACACGCCGAGGTGATTGCGAACGAGACGCGGGCTGACCGTCGTTGGCGACGACGAGCAAGAGGCGTGGGCAGAGAGAAACTCGGGAGGTTTTGTTGGTGGTTGTTTGTGTCCGCCACCTGAGTGGTCCCGCTGTCGACAAACACGCAAAAATATTTTCTGTCGGGAAAATAATCGGAAATGTTTTGCTGATCTCAGCGCCAGAATCGCTCCGCTTTCACACCAGTTCCAATCACGGTCGAACCGACAGTCCGCCGAGCTCAGCGAAGTCCCGTCGTCGACCGTCCTCTCGACGTACGTTTGGATTGTGACATTGCAATGTGCCAATTGACATCCCTGCCAGCCTTGCCCTCTCCTCTTCGCTTCCCCGCCGTTCCACCTCCGGCGCGGGCCGTGCACCCTTCGGTTCCCGCCACGTGAACCCAGACAAGTCCTGAACGCGGACGCCCTGAGCCAAGTTTGTCAAACGCGTGCCCGAGCCCTGACCGTCTTTAATCTTGACCGAAATCATACACAAATCGTCACCTCTTGCATCGTTCTCCATCCTTTCTCCCCCTCTCCTCCTCCTTCTCCTCCTCGTCTTCCCACATCTCATCCTATACCCACCCTTGCGCACTCTCGCAGCACACATCTCCGCTCCATCCCGCATCTTCATGTCCTCTGTCGAGCGAAATCAGACGCCCGACGGCGAAGACCTCGCGGATTCTCAATCCAACGACCCCCAGCCCCAAATGACAGTCCATCCCGTCAGTGGCTATTCGAGCATGCCCATGCACATGTACCCTTTTCCGCCGGGTCTCGTCCCTCCCCAGCCTCTGCGTTCGAAGCGCAGGCAGGTCAAGAACGCATGCACAAACTGTCAAAAGGCATGCAAGAAATGCGACGATGCCCGCCCCTGCCTCCGCTGTGTCAAGTACGGCATCGCTGAAGAGTGCGTCGACTCTCAGCGCAAGGAGAGGAAAAAGGGTGTGAAACGTGGCCCCTACAAGAAGCGCGATGGAAAAGGTGTGTCTTCGTCTTTCTCGCCACATTCCTTCCGCTTTACGCAACATCCGTGCCATCCCTTTCTCCCTTGCTGCTCCCTTCCTTTCTGACTTTGATTGAGGTCGCGCAGGCACCAACGTCGACACTGCCGACGCGCCGGAGCAACAGAGCATGCCTATTCCCCCAGGCATGCCCCCGCCCTCGGCGTCCCCGCCCATGCCCCCGTACATGGCTGCTCCGGTGGGCTATGCAGCGGGATTCTACGGACAGTTTCCGGCCCCACCTACCCCCAAACCGGGTGAGGCCCCTGCTTACTACCCTCAGTTCTACATCACACCGGTCCCTCCGCCGAACCACAATGGACACGGTCAAGATGGTGAACAGCAGGGATATGCGCAGCCGGCGCAGTTCTATCCGGCCACGTTTCTCCCGTACGCCCCCCAGCCGTACGGACCTTACATGGTCCATCCCCATCGCCCCGATGGTCAGATGGCGATGGCCCCGCCGCAATACGCGTCGTTCACCCAACTCTACGGCAAGCCACCTTCTGCGGGGGGGTCGCATGAGAACGGGAGGAACGACCATGGTCATGGGGACGAGAACTAGACGAGGTGCCGTTGTCTGAGTTAGATTCGCATCTAAGTGTTCTTTTCTCTTCCTCGCCTTTTGCTTTTTTCTTTTTGGTTATCTTATATTCTCTCGTTGAGGATACACTCTGTATGCCCGCCCCGCCCCTTCTCCCTTTTTCTCTGTGTATACACCTTGTAGGTCGAATGACGATGCTGTCTCACGATTCATGCCATGCCTGTTACTGTAGTATTATAGTGCTGTCAATACCTACTGCCGGTCCAGGTTGATGGTTTCGATGCCGACGCCGATGCTTGTCTGCGTCTGCTACCGATTGAACTGGTTGTCCTTGGCAGACCCACGACGCGATGCCGCTGGAGGGTCGAGGCTCGCAGATGACGCACACCAACCCCACACCACGGGCGTTCTCACACTGGCCGGATCTCGATCGAGGGAACAAGGAAAAATTCGCTGTTGTGAAACGGAGGCTCGCTGCCCTGGTTGGACCGCTCAGCGGCACTGCCAGGGCCCTGCACCGCTGTTTCCCGATCCTGGGATGACTTTGTGTCTGGGAGAGACACTGGCGGGGGCGACACGCTAGGCAGCGGCGCGGAGGAGTCGCGGCGGTGGCCACCGGATCCATCGGCAGTCCCCGTGTGACAACGTCCTTCCCGACAACCGGACATCGAGGACCCTGCAAGCACAGGTCGGACCCTGGCCACCCCTCTATTGCAAGATCAGCATCCACCCACCGACTGCCGTTGGCACCGTGTCCCGATCGTAATGACGCCTGATCCGAGGAGTTTGACTGGAGCCCCAGCTCAAAGGCCAGCGCCCGGATGCATCGTTTCATACCAAAGCCGCGTTCCCTTGCCTCGTTGAGTCGTTGGACGCGCTTGTGATCCGAGGCAGCGTGTCCTGAATTCAAGGGTACCCGAAAAGGGGACAGTCGACCATCAGCAATATTGGTCACGCAAGCTCAAGCCGGACCCACTCCCTGAGGTGGCTGCCGGCATGCAACCCTTCCTCAGCATGCACGATAACAGCCCAGCCCACTCCCGGACAGGTCTGCTGACCAGTCTCGATGCACGCCACTGCGCAGCGGGAAAGCCGGTGGCAGAAAACGGCTCTGCCTGCAGGTACTGGAACAGTCCACAACCCGGTGACGCTCTGCGCCAGTGACTTGACCTCGCGACTGTGTACGTCTCCTGGCACGACACATGACGATGGCCGAGTGGGCCCGCGCAGACTTGTGGAGGTCAAGCCGTCATAGGCGAGTGACGAGTGCCAACTCACCCACAATCCCTCACGAGCCAATTAATCCATTACGCATCCCTGTGAAGCTCCGAAGCAATTGAAATTTCTGAAAGAATGCTCGAACGCCACCAAATCATCGACACGGGGCACATATTAGCATGTTGCGCAAGCTTGTCAAATCATACGTGGTGGCAGATGTAAAACGATGAATCGCAGATCACCCCGGCCGTGTGGGTGGCGAACATCTCCGCGGGTCGAACAAGGCGGTTTCCAGAACGACGACGGTTTGGTTAAATTTCTTGGCTATGAACAGAAGGGAAGGATACTGGCATCTAGAGGTTTCGGTACGAATCCCCGTTTTGGCATCATGTTCGCACGCCTTCAGCGCACGAAGACGGCCCGAAGCGTGGCTGACGCTCATGCCAGTCAGCAGCGACAGTCGACTCTTGACACGCTCACTCGCCTCACTGAGGTCCTTGATTGGCCTTCAACTGGTGTCTCGGTTGATCACGTTCATCCTCAATCAGGGTCTTGTCCGCCTTACTTCTCCCCAGGCCTATGGCACCGTGGCCGTCCAGTTCGAGCTCATCACGAGCACTGTCCTGTTTCTGAGCCGGGAGGGCGTCAGGAATACCCTCCTTCGGCTTTGGCCACAGCAAACAAATGGACATAGACCTTCTCCAGCCGTATCGATCGTGCAGTGTGCCAATCTAGCAACATTGCCCTTCTTTCTTGGTCTGCCGACTACCCTCGTCACGATCGTGTTTTATACATTCTTCGCCACTCAGGCTACCAAAACTCAGCCTCAGTTTTACCCTGCGTTATTCGGTTATGCTACTGCTGCCCTTGGCGAGTTGCTGTGCGAACCAATGCATAACCGGTAAGTTACATTTGCAAATCACGTTACGAATCTACTCAACTCTCGCAGTGCCATGGGCGAAGCGCGCACAGATGTACGAGTAAGAGCCGAGGGACTCGGAATAATCGTCAAAACGTCCACGACCTACTTGACCTTGCTTTACGATAGCAACTCTCCGCAACCCGGCGAGCTGGCTTTGGTAGCGTTTGCTCTCGGTCAGTTAGCATACAGCGCAACCGTATTCGGGGTGTACAAGTCGCAATTTCCCGAATCTCACCTCTCACCAATCGGTCTCCCTAAGCAGCGGCTGACCTCCAAGTGCGTCAGCTACCCTTCTAGTGCATTCAGCTTCTGACGTTGGCCCCGAATTGCCCAGACAGGGTCTCCGGAGTCGATTAATCACCGAGTTCTTTGACCCTGATGCGCTGCACCTCTCCATGACGATGACATCACAATCGATTGTGAAGCACTTCCTCACCGAAGGTGACAAGTTCCTTGTCTCATGTTGGAGTCCTCTTCAGGATCAAGGCGGATATGCCATCGCCGTCAACTATGGTGTGTCTCCGAGCGAGCGCAACGCATTATTGATTTCGTACTCCTGCTACAGGATCTCTGATCGCACGCATTGTCTTTCAGCCAATCGAGGAGATGTGCCGAGTCTACTTTTCTAAAGTTTTGTCAGGTACTTCGTCAGAGAAGAGTGTAACTGCAACCCAAACTTCGAATACCAAGCAAGCGCTCGAGCAAGCGTCCGGGGGGGTTGCTTCCCTGCTTTCGGTTCAAGTGGCTTTTTCCATGCTTGTCGTATTCTTCGGTTCCTCATATCTACCGATCGCCTTGCGCCTTCTACTCCCGGCGCGGTATATGTCTACCAGTGCGCCTGACGTGCTCTCTGCATGGTTGTACTATATACCATTCCTCGCTCTCAATGGGGGACTGGAGGCGTTTTATTCCAGTGTTGCTACTCCGCAAGATCTTCGCAAACAGAGTCGGTCAGTCAGTCATCCGTCGTGGACCAAGCAGTTCTTACCCTTCATAGATGGATGCTCACCTTCTCGGCGATCTACATCTTAGCCGCTATTACGTTATACAACCTCGGGTTTGCAGACACATCGCTTGTGTATGCCAACATCGCCAATCTCACCGCCCGCATATTGTACGCGGCAACTTTCATATCGATGTACTTTGGAAAAAGGATAAGATCTCACCGATTCAAGCTTACAAACGTGATCCCTGGATGGAAGTTTTCGGGCGTGGTTGTACTGTCATCCTTAGTCATCTCCTATAACGAAGCTAGGCAACACCTTATGGAAGAGGTGCATCGATTGGGCACCAGAGTGTTATTCTCCACCCCAGTGCTTGTTCATGTCGCGTTGGGAGGTACTCTGGGACTGATATGTGTTGTGCTGTGGTGGGTAACAGAAGGGAAAAGGTTGGTCAGCGCTCGAAGGAAATCAGAGTAGATAGTACCCTGGACTTGGGACTTCACACATTGCAGTACATTATCCCGCCACTCTGCCCTCCCATGAATATTCAAGTTGGGTGGGGGCAAGATCCTGCCAGTCTATAGTACACAGGACTTACCTAAAATGCACTGCCACCCGATCTGTCGGACCCGAGCCTTCATTGTAGTTGTTCTCTACACGTTACCCATTGGGTCGCGATGGCTTCAGAGGTTGTCATACAACCCGTCAACGAAGTGGGTGGTATCAACGATTAGTTTGCTAGACCTCACGACTTGGGCGTTTGTGGCACCCAGTCCCAATTGGCCGGTGACAACGGCCAGGTTTATCTGTTTCAATGGCTCGCGGCTCTGGAGAAGAGCCTTACGAGCGCTGCTGTCGTATGTTCTTGTAGTCTCTGTAGATAGTGGATAGGCTCATCACTCTCTAGGACCAGCTGAAATCCACACAACCCTTAGTGGAAGAGACATTGTTCAAGGTGATATGTGGTAACGATAACTATCCACTACCTGGTCGCGGACTGCGCAACTTGGCGGCGAGATGCTTCATCGTACAATATACTCGAGGCGATTCAAGGACGTTGTTTGACACCCTCCGAGCTCTACTAAAGACGGCTGGAGATGTGAAAGTCGACAAGGGTGCCCTTCGAATGTAAGTCTTAACCTGGCGTGCTGTATCGTTTTTAGCGGATATTTCTAGAGCGGCATTTTGGACAATCGGTGAACTTATGGCCACCTTTGGTTCTCAGGCACGCTCAGAACCTCTGTTTGGCTGCTGAATGTTCAGCTCAACCTATTTTTGCTAGTTTATGTCCTTCTTGGCTGAAATCACCGCAATCTCCGTGAAAACCTTCAAGTCCTCTAGTGTAGGAGGAGCGAATATAGCACTTTCATCTTAAATTCTAATGTCTTTGGACTAGTCTCCTCAAATGCGTTGTCACGCTCTGATCATGCTTCGTAAATCCTTGATCTCAGCGAAAAAGGCGTTATCAGATCCTCTCACCAAAGATCTTCTCAAAAACATGAAGAATGGACTCACCGACAAGGTTCTTCCTGTCCAACGAGCGGCTGCTGGGGTGAAATACATTCTTCCCAGCCTGCTTTTGTTCTAACACAATTACAAGGTCTTGATTGCCATGTTCACTCCGGAGGAATCGGTGACGCTCGTAGACGTCGAGTCTGTCGTCGGAATTTGCGTAAAGAGCTTGGATAGCAGCGATCGGCTAACAAGACAGTCGCTTGCCCAACTAGTCGGTCATGTACTGGCGGCGACACAAGTCCTCCGAGTCGCTACTGTGCCTGATCCCCCACAAAAAGGGAAGAAGGAGCAAGAAGACACAAATCCTACTGTCTCCGAGAGTATGAAACCCCTCCTCACTCCTGGAGAGATGCTTTCACAATTGTCTGTGCATTTCAACAAATCACAGTTATCACGGAAAGCACGGGCGGGTATCTTTGATTTCTACGTTGCGTTGCTCACAAAGCTTGGCGCAGTCTTTGCGGAGAGTAATTATGGCACCATCGTCAACCACCTCATGGTTGAAGTTGTCTCGAATTCGAAGCTTAGTTCCACGAGATATGATAGACTATTGGTTCGGAAACTTGTTGGCGCACTACTCAGAGACCTCATCGCGACTAGAATGCTGAGCGAACAAGGGCAAATTTCTGCAATCCAAGAGCTTTCGTCTTCCTATGCGAAGCGATGGCCGGCTCTCATGCCTGGACAAACGGCTCCGAATTCCACAGTCTTGTCAATTATCCTAAGAGAGCTTGCAGAGTTATTACAGCAACTTGGGAATGCACCTCCTCCCGTTCAGGTGATTACGATCTGTGACCCTTTAGGGGAATTTCCAATCCAGCTCACTGTCGGCGTCCGTTTAGGACGCAATATCGGAACCGTTGTTGAACCTCTTGACTCACCCTAGCCATGGGGTCCGTGTACACGCAAGTTGGACCCTCAAGTGCTTCTGTTTCTCGACCCCCTTACGTTTGTCCAAGACCATACTCTCGATTTCGGATGCCTTGCAGCGTGACATAGAATCGCTACAGTCCCCAGCAGCACCCGCCGATATCGATCGACGTGCCCTGGGACGCGCCTATGGTCTAGCGGGGTTGGTCGCGATTATCCCACATCGCCCTTTGTACGTTTCCTTTGATATTGCGTCCAATGTCCTCGATACGGCCACGAACCTCCTCAAGCGTGCGAGCGAACATGATGTCCAGATGGCAGGCGTTGAAGTGGAGGTGGCGTGGATTCTGATTGCCTCGCTAATGCTCCTTGGTCCCAATTTCGTTCGGTCGCATCTTCCTCAGCTTCTAGTCCTCTGGCGTAATGCGCTCCCAAAACCCACAAGCAAAGACAATGTTCCCGGTCGCAATGCTACCGAGTGGGAGTTTCTACTACATGTTCGAGAGAGCGCGCTTGGTGCTATCCTATGTTTCCTGCTTCATAATGCTCCTTTGGTGACCCTTGACGTTTCTCGAAGGATTTCCTCCCTGTTAAGCAACGCTCTCGCATTCACGGCGGTATTTGCGACTCAGCCACAGGAAGAACCGTTTCCTGGCTTGCAGGGTCTATCTCTTCGCATGCGGGAAAACTTGCTTCGTTGGAGAGTGTTCCAGTGCTTTACTGCATTGGGACCATCAACCTTGACCGACTCTGTCCAGTCTAGCCTGTTGCAATCTACCATGGCCGTCTTCGCTGGACCGGACGGCGATGCCGTGTCTGCCATGCAAGCATCTATCGCCTCCTCTTCTGGCGCCTTCACTACAGTTTGGCAGGCTGCCGATGGTTTCGGGCATGGTGTAACTACAATGGACATTATGGATAACGAAACAGAGGCTCTTTCCAACGGATCGGAGACCAGGAAAGCGGTGCAAGAACAAATTGAGGACCTCACGGATCTACTTGTGCGTGCCTTTGTTCCACGCAAGAACACTTGACTGACCTTTCCTAGCTGCAAACACCAGTGCTTGGATCATGTGAACACGATACACTTTCATTATGTCTGACGATCCCTGCCAGTAATGACCGCTCCATCCTTGATTGTCCACCTTCCTCATCTGCTGTCGTGGATGCTTCAATGGAATTGTTCGCTCGACTACTCCCCATACAAGACCTCACTACGGTGACCCGGACTGTTAGTCAGCTTGTCGAATTAGTGAGGTCCCCGAAACTCGACAAGAATTCGGGTCGGAAGGCGGCTGTGCTCGTTAACAGCGTGGTAGCCATTACTCGCGCCCTTCGTTGGGCGATGGAGTCTCACTCTCGCCAAGCAAAAGAAACTCTCGGGCATTCTCATGTTACCACCCCTCTGGCTTCGTTACTGAAGGTAGTCTATCGTTGCTGGACTCACGCATACTTAACGTTTTTGACTGCAGGATGCACTTGTTGATGGAGATCCCCTTCTGCGACGGGCCGGCAGCGATGGGATAGGGCGCCTGGCGAACATCGCAGGAACGGCTTTCTTGTCGACTCAGGCGAAGGCATTAGTTGATCACATCGTCAACAATCGCGACCCACAGGGTCGCGCTGGTTGTGCTCTAGCTTTCGCAGCCCTTTATCATCATGTTGGGGGTCTTGCCGCTGCACCGATTTTGAAAACCACGGTGAATATTTTAATGTCACTGAGCAACGATCCGCACCCGCTCGTCCATGTTTGGTCTTTGTCAGCCTTGGCAAGGGTCGTAAACGCTGCCAGTCTGACTTTTGCGCCATTTGTTCCGAGTACCCTTGGAATGCTTCTCAAAATATATATGTCTGATACTCACGAGACCGAAGGCGGCACACTCAACAGTGCAAATATAGGTGGCGATCTACAGGCCTTCCCTGTCGTATGCCGCATAGTCGATGCCATCATTACAATCTTGGGACCCGATGTTCAAGAGTCGACACGAACAAGGACACTTGTCCTTGATCTCGTTCAGGAATTCTCTTTGGAAGAGGACGAGGCCATTTTAATCGAGGCGGTCAAATGCACGCAGCACCTTCTCATGTTTGCGCCAGAACATGTCGACATCCCGGAGACGGTGGGACGCTTCAGGACTTATCTTAGCTCTGGCCGTCGGCAGATCAAACTCGCTGCTATTGATGCACTGTATCAGCTTGTCCAGAAGGATGCGCTAGTGGTGTCGAGGATTGGTGGTGATCGGCTAGTGGAAGATCTGTTTGCCATGCTAGATGGCGATCCTAGTATCGAAGGTGTCAGGAATGTCATTTCAAGTTGGCTTGGTCAGACCGCCATTCACAATCCTTCTGCTTGGATCGATCTCTGTCAAAGGATCATGCTGCGAACCAATGCTACGCAGAAGGTGTTCAATACTTCCGGCAACATCGACGATGAAGGTCAGTCTCTAAATGCGACAATGACCGCGGATAGCTCTGACCAAGACCGGTCTGCATCCATCGCCATGTCTCGGTGGAGAACCCAATTGTTTGCCCTGCATTGCTTGCACGAGATCTGCACCATAGTCGATCAGGCCGGAAGGCGGGAGCATTTTGACATACCCTATGCGCGTAATCGAGGTTTCCCTGTTCAGGGGCTCCTCGTCTCTCGTATCCCAGACTTGATCAAGATGGCATTCACTGCATCTGCAGCATATGTTACGGAGATTCGCCTTGAAGGGTTGGTTGTCTTGCGCGACATTATCCAAGCAAGTCTGCGTCTCTTTCTATTTGTTTCCCGCTAACAGCCACTAGGTGTTTTCTAAAGCACCTGACCCAGATTACCCTGAGGCACTGTTGCTCGAGCAACATCAGGCCCCAATTACCGCTGCCCTTACGCCTGCGTTCTCTTCCGACTCCACTCCCGAAATTATGTCATCTGCAATTGACGCGTGTGCCGTATTTGTGGGTTGCGGCGTCGTCAAGAATGTGAACAGGATGGGCCGTATTCTGAGGCAATTAACAAACGGCCTCAACGAGGTGGACGGTAGGGGTGATTGCGCGCCTATTTTTAAACGACCTAATGCCCAAGGCTAGATTCAGGTAGCCTAAAGATGGGGACCTTGGGAGCACTCAGCCCAAATGCATCCGCCATGCTGACTGTATCCGTACTTACGGCATGGGCTCGACTGGAGGTTGCCTCTGCAGAGCAGACCTACCTGCTCGACGTCATCAGCCCTCACAGAGGCATCCTTGCTTCACAGTGGATTGCGTGTTTACGCGACTATGCTACCATCCGCGCAGATTCAGAATTCGTCCATGATTTATCTATCGTTTCTGTGGACCCCTCGTACGCGAATCTTGGAAGGGTTGTTTTACTTCCAGTGAGTCGACAAGTCCCATTGCGAACAGGCATCTGACTCGGCGGTAGTATTACTCTAACTCATGGGCTACCATTCTCCAAGCAGTCGCGAATGCAATGGAACACAGTGAACAGCATATATCTAACGCTATCCTCGGTCAAAGCTCTACTGCTGTTTCCCCTTCGTCGAACGGCCTTGGACTTTCCCGCACTGAACCAGCCCCCCTATTTTTTGTGATCTTTGGTCTCATCTACGAGACTTTGGCGGTTTCTTCCCCCCAATCATCTGCGACTCCTGATTTACGTAGCGCTACAGTCACTGCATCGCTCAGGGCTCTCAAGTGTCTAATTGAACCTCGTTATTCAGGGAAGGCGCTTCTTGAGCCCACCGTCTTCAAAGAATTCATCAGTCTGTGCTATCGGATGGCGATGGTGGAAAACGCGGTGGTTCTTGTGCACCTGTTGGAAGTGATCACAGTGCTCTCCAAGCATTTTGGTCATCTTGACATTGAGAACGCTGCAGCCCCGTAAGTTGCTGGAAATTTTATTTGGCCCTTCAATCCTTACTCCTTGGTAGAAACGAAGCCCTATCCCCGAACTCTGTCCGCACGCATTGCCTGAAGATCTGTGCATACGCTCTACGTCATGTTCGACATAATCGAGGCGCACCAGCTATTTGTAAATAGATTTGCGTGCTGCCTGCCTTCACTGCTGATGGGGGATTTTCATCCAGCTGGAACGGTTCAGGAACTTGCCAAGATGGTGAGCTGCGCTTTGACTACCCTCCAACTTGTCGCATCGACTACGGAGGGGAGTGTCCGGGAGGATATAAGGGGCGTGGGTTGCATGTTGTATGCGGGTATGGTCGTTCGAAGGCATTGTGGTATTCCTTGCTAATCTCATGTTATCATCAGAACTTTTGAAAGACGAATCATTGGATATTGATCTGATCACTCCAACATTACCGGCGTTCAAGTCCTTGGTGTCGGTCGACTCCCACTCAAGGGTCCGTGATCGTTATGACAGCCTTGTCCACGGTATCCTATCGTCATGTCTTCTTAATGTGGATGAGATGCGGTCGGTTCCGTTGCACTTTTACCCGTGTTTACACACTGAAGATTTCTACAGTGGTAGAGAGGGACTTATTTCATCTAAAAAAGTCAAATCTAACCTCTTGGCTGCCGTTCTAATCTTGACTAGTGTGCCATCAAATGCAAAGGTTGCCCGAGGTGTGGTGGAGCACTTGTGTTTCCTGATTTCCCAAAAGCTAGAAGAGAACGACGATGTAAGGTCACTACTGCCAACGATTGTCACGGCCTCTGAAATCGGAAACACAGATGACTATTGTTGCTGCTCATTGTGCAAAAACCATCATTGTCGCTGCGTCCGGGAACGACCTACTCCGCGCTTGTTCACGGCTTTTGTTACCTGGATTGGTTCATTTCGTTGCCAGAACCTCGTCTCGATTAGACGGCGGAACACTGACGGAGCAAAACAATGCATCAATCGAAGAAGTGTGGAAGGCGTTCTCCGCTCTCATAGCACTGACGACTGCAGAGCAACGTATGGCCTTTGGGTTACTTTGCACTCCTTCCGATCTAACACTGCGAACGTAGGGACTCGTGTGCTAAGTATCGTCTTGCCCACTGTCACACTCATTCTTCGTCCCTCCCAAACTCCACCGTCGAGCGCACATACAAGTGCGGTCGCGCAGTTGCTCACGTTAGCAGCCTCGTCTCCAGTACACTTCAAGGAAGCGACTGCGCAACTTGATTCCGATGTCCGAGAGACCCTTGAACTGTCCATCAGGAAAGCTGTAGAGGGACCGTCGACCGCAAGTCAGACGACTGTGCGTCCGCAGATTTCCCTGAGATCCTTCTGAGGGAGTTATCCTTTGCTCCCGCCTTACTGTGCTTACTATATCTTTTGCTACACTCTGTCAAAGTATGATCATGCCAGACTCGAGGTGAACATGCGGGAGTCGTAGTGACCCAACTTAAAACCCCACGCCGTGGCCACGATTACGTTCAACAATCATCATCGCCCACCGGTAATAATAGCACCACCACCGGTTGTCCGGCTGTTGCTGATCCCGGCTCGGATGGGCCCACACTGCCTGCGGTGACCAGCAGTGACCTTGAACGTTTGAACCCACGTTCGCTAAATATGGGACCCTCATGCCTAACAGCCTCACCCATTGACAAATCGAAGCGTAACAGTTTCAGCAGAAGATGCGACGCTTCAAGGAATTACTCTAGTGGGGCCCGCCGTCTGTGAGTTTTATCCACTGGCACCGCTATTTCCTGACCCTCTTAGTTCTCTAGATAAATTTCCAAATTATCCGTCGTCGCGTGCGGCACCTCACGCTCTTGCTAAGAAGTGAATCCGTTACGGCCGGTATGCAAGTTGAACGCTTGCCTCGTTTTGACTGGCCGGACGAAAGACGTCCACCATCATGATTGGGGTTGATGCCGCGTACTATAGCCGCTTTTCTCAGTAGCACAATTAATTTCCGCCTAACAGCCAACCTAGTCTGCTGTTGCTCGGTCGAGTGCCAAAAGCTGCCGATGCTACCATGACCCGGCATTCGGATGAATCGGTGCGTCCTTCGCTTCGCTGCGTCCATCAGTAACTCGGACCCTTACCCAGGCAGACCTGCCACCAACCATGTCCTTCAGGTTAGCGAACCGACGAATTCGTATATCTGGGAACTGAAACCGGTCCAGGCAGGAGAGCCTTAGCAAAGTAGAAAACAGCACTGTGGACATCGAGCATGCACCGGTACCCGATGACCCCAGAGCTTGGAGTTGTGTTCAGAAGGTGCGCCACCGTGTTGCTATTCCGTTAGTGTCTCGACAGACGGAACGTTAGACGATAACACTAGCGATTGTGTCCTCAGCGTCCATGATCGCTGGTCTAGCGACTACCATCCAGAACCGTGAGCACCCTCTTTTCCTGAGAAGGCCACCTGCGAATACATATTTCCACGTAGCCGCAAATGCACAAATCGAACACGACCTACACACCTCTAGTTCAAATGTCAGCTGGAGCATATCTGTCTTTATCCTTATTCAAGGATTGTTCCCATTGGTATGGAGTACTATCAGCGAGATCCAAGGTCGCAAGGTTCGTTCTCCACGTGTCAAGTAGTTTACTGTCTTGATGTTTTATCCAATCTAGGTTGTCTACTTGTCGTCGATGTCGCTATTCATTGTTGGCTCGGTCATCGTGGCTATTTCAAGGTCTTTAAGTC
Organism: Boletellus ananas; assembly: GCA_038089895.1. NCBI lineage: Eukaryota > Fungi > Basidiomycota > Agaricomycetes > Boletales > Boletaceae > Boletellus > Boletellus ananas. Next base: position 87,193 of record JBBPLS010000029.1, on the reverse strand, counting down.
TCGTTATAGGAATGCGTGCCCTGCAAGCTGTGGGGTGGGTCTTCGCTCCTGTTACTGGCGAACCTTTTGTTGACTTGATACGGCTATGCACTCAGTTCGAGCGCTGTCATGGCCATTGCTGCTGCCACCCTTGCCGATATGTATGAACCTCGTGAACGGGGTACTAAAATGGGAATATACTACTCGGTGCCACTTCTCGGTGCCTCTCTCGGTCCTTTTCTTGGCGGGGTCTTCACGCAGGCCTTTGGTTGGCGTGCGGTGTTTTGGTTCTTAGTTATCGCCGGAGGTATTGTTTTCGTATCCTTGCTCATCTTCTTCAAGGATACGTTTCGGAAAGAAAGGAGCCTTGTGTATCAAAGTGTCCTTCGCAAGAGTTCGGAGCAACCCCGGCCGTTGACGGCATCGCGTGGTCGAATCGGCTACTCTAGTGGCGAGTCGCAGCCAATGGCCATGAAGAAACAGTCCGAAACCGGGATAGTTGCTGATCCTTTGCATATCAAAGATGTGACGCCATCATTCGTGGATGTGAACCCCTTCCCGGCCATTGTCGTGGTACTGAAGCGGTGGAATAATGATGCCATTCTTCTTGCTTCAGGTCAGTTCATTGCAGGTTGTTGGTGGTTTGCTAGCGCATTGATAATATGCTAGGCCTGGTATTTGGTTTTACATGTAGTCTTGCATATACTTGCGCAGGAATATTATCAAAGTGGTACGGGTATAATGCGCTCCTCACGGGTCTCGTCCTGCTCTCCTATGGAGTAGGTGAGTATTCGTTGCATCATGATGTTTCATATGTCATTTTGGTTATAGGCAGTATATGCGGTAGTATCCTTGGTGGACGATGGTCCGATAGGACATTGGCGAATCTCAAGACTCAGCACGGAGGAGAAATGCCCGCGGAGGTGGAAAGTCTATTATCCCCATTCGTCCCCTGGTCTTATGCACCCCACACACAGATGCGTCTGCAAAGTACATTTCCTGCCATGCTGGTGCTTCCTTTGTCCGCGGTAGGGTATGCTTGGATTTCCCAAACTCACCAGCCGGTCGCTGCGATCTGCGTGATGTTATTCGTATCCGGGATTTCTGCGGCGTTAGTCTCCTTCCCACCGCACAACGTCTAGTGAATCGCTGAACCGATTTCTGTTGGCAGGTGGATGTTCAGTAGCACACTCACCTACATCGTGGATGCCAATGTTGGCTGCTCCTCGACCTCTGTCGCAGCGAATAGTACATACAGGGGGGTCTTCGCGTTTATCGCGGTCGAAATTGCCGTTCCTCTCCAAGTGCGTGGCTTTTTTCTGCTGTTGCGAGACCCCGTCGATCGAACACTTCTCGTAGGACAGCATTGGTGAAGGTGGACTATACACTGTTTGGGCCGGCGTGTTGGTCGTCGTGGACGTGCTTATCCTGCTGGTCCTAAAATTCGGCAAAAGATGGCGAGAGCGGCGCAGAGAGGCCGAAGAGAGCGCTTGAATGACGCGCACGAAACGATACCTGACCCGTGGTTTATGAACGTAAATTATCGTGTATTAAACGCCAAAAACGCGACGAGAAAACAAGTACTCTCTCAATATCAAGGACAGTCTAGCTATGAGCCTTCTAGTTGGACCAAGTTGGACAGGGAGGATGACTTAAATCTGAGCGTTGCCGGCCTGGTCAACACTGCGCAGTTTCACGTACACGTCACTGCCTGTAAAACGTCTTAATCCTGGTAGCCAACGGACGTACGAGATGAGGTTGCTTACCCCAACCATCCAAGGAGAACAAGTCGAGTGAACCACCGAAATACTTTGCGTATAACCTGCTCATCGGCAGCCCGTATCCTAGCCCAGCGATCGTCCCCAGCCCGACTTGTATGCCCTTGCCGGTGATCTCGTGGAATAGGTTACCATCGCCCGCGCTCGTGCGGCCGCCAACAGCGGCACTCCCGCCGACATGCTGCGCGGCGTAAGGTCCGCCGTCATCACACTCCGCGTTACCGGCGGTGGTGAACGCATACGAGAATATCCGTGGCATGTTCGAAGGCGACACGCCACCCCCTTGATCTCTGACTCTGATCGACAAGAAGGGCGAGGAAGGAGAAGGGGGAGGGGAGATCGTTACCAAGACTGGAGCGACCGCGCGCGTGGACGTCGCGCCGTGCAGTTTGTAATGGTGCTCGACTGTCGCTCGGAACGCGTTCTTGAGGATCTCAGTGAGGATGTATTCGAGATGAACGGGAACGTAGCTTTGAGACAGCAGTCAGGCGATAACTGGGACAGAGCGGTGCCAAAATCGAGGACTCACGCAAACGTCGCGTCTTGATGTCCCTCGACCACGATGGCTGGAGCGACGCCCAGCGTTGCCTCGCAAAGTTCACTCACGAATGCGCCACACATTTTGACCATGGCGGTGGGAGAGCAGGCCATGTCGACGATGCCATAGTGAGATGTGAGACCGACGTCTCGCTGGCTCTCGAAGGCTTGTGACAAGGCGATGTGCTGCTCAGCGATGAGACGGACGGATATCCGGTTGCGAATGGCACCGTCCAAGAAGTTGCTTATTTGCGTCGGGGACATGTATTTGGCGCATTCCTGGAAGCTGGACAACGGCGACTATCAAGGCAAGCCCGCTGGAGCCGCAGCAGACGGAAAGGACGAACCCCTTGGCCATGGTCGGTATGTCATTGCGATGGCTCTCGACGAGATGGGAGAGTTCCGCGGTGAAGGACGTGTTCTCTTGGAGCGTTGTGACGGGGGGGTAGGTTGCCAGAAACTGGAAGCTCTGTCTGTACGCGTTCAGGGTCTTGGCGACGTAGGGATTGGTCCCGACGATGAACGGGAGGGTCTCGAGCGCGCGCGCACGTCTCGCGAGGCGGCGGGGGATCTCAGACAACACAAAGGAGACGCTGCGGAGGACGGAGTGTGGGGTGAGAGGCTGACCGAACCCGACGAGCGAGCTCAGCGTGAGCGGGTGGGGCGGGTGGGCGGCGTAGGACGCGAGCAGCTGCGACAGCTGCGCGCTCGGTGGGTCGGGCGCACGCCGAACATGAATCCAGCGCCGGCCTCGCTGGCAGAGGGCCCGGATGGTCATGCTCGCAGACATGGACGACCGCGGCCTCGCTCGCCCAGCAGACGCCCGCTCGGTTGCCATTTATGCTTATTCTGCTATAAGAATACCGTGTGTCTACCGTCCTCCGTCCTACACACTGCACGTCACTTGAACTGGCGCCGACTCATGTTCATGCCGGCTCGACATGCTTCCTGCTTCCCCGCCGCTTGTGCTCTTGGTAGAGTCGCTGTCAGTCGGACAAAAGCGCGACGGCGTCCGTTGCTTACTTGCTTTTGTCGGCTCCACCTCCTCGGCCGCCTCTGCCGTATAAGATGATGCTCCACTTACAGAGACAGACGTCGAATCTCGTCGACGTAGTGACCGTCGTGGTCGCAGCTCGTGCGGGGCGGCAGTATCCGGCGCTGGTGACTGTGCAAGTGGGGGCGACTGCAGAGCAGGTTGCGCCGTGTTGGCGTGAGGCGTGGTGTTAGCCGCGGTCAATCGTGGCAGTCGGATTTTGAGAGTAGGTGTAGACGATGTACCGGACTGTGTGATCGTCACAGACGCTTTCGGTGTGACAGGCTTGAAGGGAGATTGCATAGGTGGAGCTGGCAGTGGCGGGACGGCTTCTGATACACCATGTGCGGACGGGTCTGACGATACCGGTGGAGAGGGCACACGCCGATCCACAGCCGGCGAACCGCCTTCCTTGATTCTCCCAGGCCCCCGCCTGAGTTTCCGGCGCCCACCCCGCTCAGGTCTTCTACCTCGCCGGGGAGTGATCTATGTCCATCCTTTCAGCGTTGTTTTCTTTCGTATCCAGTCCTCGACCTACGGGTTCTGTAGTCCCCTTGGATGTCAGTTCATCCGACGTTGGTTCTTCCTTTTCCAACTTTACAGCAGTCCTCGCCCTCTTCGGCCTGGCAGGAGAAGCAAAGTCGGTAGAAACTTGTGATTGCGATGGGTTGTCGGGAGGAGCAACTCCCACGGAATTCCTGACTGACAGTCGGGAGGGCGCTTTGCGCTGCCCCCAGTTTAGATCGCTTTTAAACAAAGGCAGGTTTGTTCGTACTTACCTTTGATACAATATGTTGTGTCATCTCCTTGCGTTCGTTCGTTTTGGCGACTGGGGCAAACAGCAATGCTTCAGGTTCAAAATCGGTCTGGGTACCAAAGTCCACCATAGCCCTCTCTGCCATATCTCCTGCATTATTTGACATGGTAGTAGGTAGCACCGAGATTTGAGTAGGAGATCCTGCCGATCGTTTATTTTTCAGTGAAAAAAAGTTGCGGAGGTCACATAAAAGCTTTGGGTGGCGTAAATCGAAAAGTGAATCGCTCGATCACCAGACAACTTGCCTGTGCGGTCCGTACATCGTCGGGGGAAACAAGACGCCCCCTGGGCGATGACAATCGAGACTGGTCCTCCTCCACCTCATCTAGAGAGCTCAACGAAGTCAATGGCGACGATGTCAAGGACACAACATCCCTTTCTCTGTTGTAGAAACGTGGTTAACTCTTTGGTGTAGAATTAAAAGCAAGCTTACTTGGGCTCTAGATGTCGCCCCTTGCTTATCTTGCTCCAGAAGTCGAGCATGATAACGCGCTCAGGAACCCTATACCGTCTTCCGTTAATCAGCACCTCGTCAAGAACGAGCCTTTCTGTCATTGCCGTCGACTGAGGGTGTACAATCTCGATGTTGCCATTGTTCCACTGATTGGGCTTAGTGATATCAATCGGCGCAACGTTCTGCTTTGGAATACGTCGCTTCCGTTGCTATGTGGACCAAGAAGGGAACCCCATGTGTTGAGTGAACCCAAGAACGTGGTTGCAATGTCGTTAAGAACTCACGAGTACTTGATCAGCGTGATTCGGGCACATCCATTTCTTCCCAAAGGAAGGCATAGACGTAAGAGGAGGATCGAGGCAGTCAAGATGAAAGTGGAGGTTGCAATAATCGCATGAAAGGATCGCTCTTGCGCTCTCGGGTGTCAAACTATGTGCAGTAGACGTCGACCTACGCGGCTGCCCTTTGGAGGATGCGCGCCCAGCCAGACTGCTTGGTAGTGCTGATGTGCCACATCTAAAACACAATACGGGTACACCACTTCGATCCTTTAATCGATATGGGTCGCGGTCTTCAAGTTGCCCATGGCGACTGTCGAACGTGAGTCGGTAGGATAAAGAAAGAGATTAGTTTACTTACTTGAGGCGGGGCTGCTTCAGTTCTGAGCTATCCACATAAGTTCCATTTGCACCAGTGGTGACTAAAAACAGTAAGGCGAAGCACCGGTTAGAAACGAAAGTTTACGAACCATCCTTGAAAAACCCTCTAATGTCCTCCGGGAGCTGGAACTCCTTGGGGATGGTTGTCTGAACAAGATGGATGAGAGGAGACATGAAAGATGGCGCAGGCTTGGGTGGTGGGTTCTATCGGATCCGTGTTAGCAGTGACACACAAAACGCGTGCTAATACACACCCTGCGAATTACACAGCTCGGGCAAAACCATTTCTCGCCATCCAGGAGGTCAACCGCTTCCATAGGAGGGTCCAAGCACCAGAGATGAAATGCTCGCGGACAGCTATCGCAGTATACTAGTGCACCCAATGATCGGCATGATGAACAATGATCCTCGTTCAACTAGGCATCAAATGTATAAATGTGAGTAGCGGCACATTGACGACATCTCGGAGAGCACGCACCAGACTTGATGAAGGCTCAGGGGAGAGGGAGATTATTCCGACAGGTTCCTCCTTCACTCGGACTCGGTCTACCTCCTTTCCTTTTCCTTTGTCGTTTCTTGTCAACCTCACTCTCTCGCCAATGACCGGAGGTACCAAATCTTCACATCCAGGCAAGGAGTTCGCACGGGACATCGAGATTGAAGGATCGTCTGATTCGGGTTGCACCGGAAACGAGTCGGAATCTGGGAGAGGTGGCATGCTGGGCTGGCGGGAAGGAACGTCTGGTGGAGCTGGGTCGGAAGCAGGAAGGGACAGAGAGAGGTGGCCACCATTGTTCAAGTGTCTAGCGCTAGCCCTCTGAGCACGCCCGTTGACAATCCTGGACGGCAGTGATGAGCACCCAACAATACGCCAAGATACACGAGAGATCAGCGGTAAGGGTTTGGGTAGAGTCGCGACAGGGAACAATCAGAGAATGCCTCAGCGGTGTCGAAAGGAGGAGGAAACGTACCCCTTGTCGACTCTGGCTCGTTTTCGACGAGGCCCGTCGCCTTCCGAGACGCCGAGGACACCTGCCATGAGGCCCGAGTAGGTAGAACCTGGATCCGATGTGGGGAGATAGGACACAAAAGCGGATGGTTTCTTTGGGTCGCGCTTCTGCGCAGCCTGCTGAACGGACAGCAGAGAAGGTGGACCTGGCAAAATTTCAGTGGAAAGCGAGGGATCCGAGAGTCCTTCGAGGTGGGACGGTTGCAAGACAGGAACTCCCTGCAACAAGCAAGCCGGAACCGAGTCCGCCATGGAGGTCATGGTTGAAGAACGAGGGACGACCAAGCGGAACGCCTCAACGTTTGCTGGACGCAGAAGGCACGGAAAGCCACGTCGAGAGGCGCAACAGACGTCGTGAGCGGCGGAATCGTGACCGAGTCTTGCAGCGCTCGCGCAGACCCTAGCGCTCGGCGGCGGGGGCAAGCGACGTCGCGGCGCCGACGACCCAACACAACTTTTCTTCGTAAACACCGTACACAAGATCTGTGCTACAAACCGTCCTGGCTACAGCGACTCGTTCCCCATCCTCGGCGACACCCAACGAACGCGTCAGACCTAAACCATGCATGGCTCTCCGCGACGGTCAGAAGACCGTCTGTTTCGTCGCAGCTGGTGGGAGCTGACCTATCCCACATGGGGAGTCCCAGAAAGGACACTTGTTGAGTCCTGTGCCCCGACAGTATGACGGACGTTCACCATGGGCAGCATCATCCAGGGATTTGTAGTGGCTCGTCAGAACCACAGGTCTTGTCCTCGGAGCGCTTTTCGGGATCAACACGGCTCTGGAGGGGAACTTCTTCAGCTCTCTTCCTAGACCGCGCGACGAGCCGCCTATGTAATCGTTTTGTTCGATGCACGTCCCAATCCCTCTCATCAATCATTACCGGTCGCCGGGGATCTGTTGTACACACTTGACACACAAACTTTTGCCTCGCTTGTAGGACGTCGGAGGGGCTGATATTAAAATGTGAGACCCGACACTGTTCATGGGAACCAATAGGCGTACTCGACTGGCTTACTCTGGTTGGCGAACATTGTGCTCGCCATCGAGGATAATGAAGCAGGAGGTGGAAGCTCTTCTTTTCGTAGAAAAGCTAACCAGATTTCAGTTGCAATCGCATGCACTAACCCAGCTTACAGTTTGTAATCGATTCAGCATGGGATAAAACGTTTGAGACCCATTGGTCCCCCAAAACTGGCGAGAGGAGTTACCATGGCCCCCAATTGACAGGTCCAGGCACCCACCTGTGGCATCGAGGACATACATGCGTGCCATCGGAATTGCGTTCCCGGAGTGCCTACTAGTATTGTCTATTGCAGGAAGCAATTTATTTCGAAGCCATGTGACCTGACGTTTGGCGTATTTGCGAGTTGACTGTTTCATATTCTCTACTGCCTTGTCGAAGACTTCTGAAGAATGGCCCGGTAACGAGAGAAACTCGCGAAATTCCTTGAACCCTACCGATAGCTCTAACACACACACCAATTCCAGGATTGCGCATACCTATGCACTGGTAGATGCCCAGCGTATAATCTGGCTCGGTTGCGGAGGGATCCGATTCATCCTCCACGCCAGCTGAGGTGCTCTCTGCAGTCTGTGACGAAAATGACTCTTGCAGGGACCTTATTTCGTCAAGAAGGCCATCCTTTATGAGGGAGAGTTGATCAGAAGCTACGGAAAATAGACCGTGCCCGCAAACCCTAATCATATTATCGATTCTCTCATCCAGACGGGGGTTGAGCGCAGAGGGTTGCGCATAAAGCCAAAAGCAAAGGGTGTGATATCTTTTAGAAAGCTACTTCAGACTTTTAGACTCAAGAAAGAAGGGGTTCCCACCGAGGAATTAATGTGGTCTTCGATTGCTCACCTATAATCTCGCTCGGCGTTCTACCTGTCTCTTTCATGATTTGCAGGCTACGTACTACCTTGCGAGTATCTCTCCAGTGCCATCGGGATGCAACTGGCTGGTCCAAGGCTTGCAACAAGTCATGCAAGGAGAGTGCATCCTCTGGATGAGTAGTGGCATTCGGTGGAGATTCTGGAAGTGTCGCCCACAGATTGAGCAAACTAGGTGTCAGTTGGGAAACGGAGTGCTGTAAAGCGGCAGACATCGAACAACCAGAGGCGGGGGTTCCAGGCGGCGCGGAGCTCAGATCCTCGTTCACCAGCCGATTAGGAAACAGCAGATGCTGGATCCAGTAGGAGGTACCACCAACGACAATGGGAATTTGGTTCATTTTATGCGTTTCTTCAATCTGTCATACAAAGTGGAGAATCAGAAGGTACCCTCGGAATGCCAGCACTTACTACCTGGATGGCATCATGTACCCACTGTCCAACAACGTATTGATCGCCAGGATGCTTGAAGTCCATGAGAAGGTGTTCTACGCCCATACGTTCCGCTTGAGGAATCTTGTTAGTGATTGTGTCCATACCGGCGTAGACCTGCATGGAGTCGGCGTTGATGATACGCGCGCCCCGCCATCGGTGTCCATCGACGCAATCCTGATGGGTTTCCTGGCGGAGCGCGAGTGCGAGCTCTACACCCAACCTCGACTTCCCCACTCCAGTTGTCCCACATATAGCGATCAAAGGCTTCAGGGAGGTCATGGTCAACGTCGTCAGGACACTGCAAGACTCAGACTCAGTTGACCGTATTTGGACCAGGACTCGACGACAGGGGGCTTGTAGGTGACTTGCAGGCATGCTGCGCTGTGCCAGGTTGACGCTCCTGTGTGTGCCCGACTTCGACGACTGCTGCCACGCTAGCCCACTCTCTCTCTTGCGACCTCTGTGTGGCTTCACCTCCGTACACTTGCTGCCATTCGGGTGAATGTGAGCGTCCCCACAATACTCGAGTGGCAATCGTTACCGTACATAACAACCAGCTGCGGTCAGCATTTTCCGGTAGAAAAACATTTTTATCCTGTAAATATTCATGTGAATAAATAAGGCTCGTAAATTCAAGTTTCTATTTCGATCGCCATGTCCTCCGCCATTCGTTCGAGAGTCACTCGCGTGTCACTTTCAAACTTGAGACCAGCTCAAGGCTCGTTGCACAACGTACGATTTATTGAGGTGTACGGCTGGAACCCAACTGACACTTACCCAGCAAAAACGTGTCGGACGTGGTCAAGGCTCGGGATATGGCGGCACCTCCGGGCGCGGTCATAAAGGCCAGAAAGCTCGCTCTGGTAACGGGAAACCCAAGGCTGGGTTCGAGGGTGGTCAGACGACAATACTCAAGAAATTCCCCAAGAGGGGCTTCGTCAACCCGTATGTGTTCTTTTATTGGTGTTACTTCTTGTGTCTTATGCCAAGTCCTTGCGTAGGAACCGCAAAACTTATGCTGCAGTTAACCTCGATCGTCTTCAATATTGGATAGATCAAGGCCGCTTGCATTCAACTCCGGAAACACCCATCACAGCTAGGGAATTGCTGTTGAGCGGTTGTGTGCACAATGTGCACGATGGCATCAAGTTGCTGGGTAATGTCCGTGTTTCATTCAACATATTTTCATCACATTGACATTTTGTTCATAGGGCGCAGAATTCTTAAAGACACCCGTGCACATCACCCCTTCTCGCGCGTCAAAGAGTGCCATTAAGGCTATAGAAGCTAATGGTGGCAGCGTGTTCTGCCAGTACTATAATTCTCTTGCATTGCGTGACTGTGTCAAGGGTCGGACAGACCGCATTTCTGCTGCGCCAACCCGTCGCGACGATATCAGTGCGTTCCTTGCACCCTGCAGTAATTCAACTCTTAATATTGAACGTCTTTGCAGCTTGGTATACCCAATGGAAAAACCGAGGTTATCTTGCACCAGAGGCAGTGAACAGGATGCCCCTTGTGTCGGAACGATGGAGAGAGCTGTCAAAGCAACTTCTCGCATTCAAGACTCAGAGCTCTTCAAAAAAACCTAGTGCACAGCTAGCGGAGTAGAGGATTTCATCTGTAAATTACGCGTCCGTTGCAGGCTCTGCCTCCATCCTGTCGGGTGAGACACTGCGTGAGCGTGAGCGATATGGTGATCGTGACGGTGAGCGTGAGCGTGAAGGACTTCTAGAAATATATCGCCCATTCAAAGATGGTGAACGCTCGCCCTCTACGCTCGCGCTCCGGGACCTAGAGAGGCTTCGGCTTGAGGTGTGACTGGCTTCATTCTCGCTTTTGCCCTCCATCGCATCCAACAGCCGACTTTTGCGTGGCCCAATTTCCCCGTTTTCTTCTAGCGTCTGTCGCTTGGCTATTCGAGGCAGAATGATGTCGCAGACTCTCTCTTCCGCGAGCAAGTTATAAACGAATTCGTCAAAGTAGGTCAACGAATATCCAGCTTTAAATAGGAAAAAGGCATCAGCCATGCTCATGAGTGCACATCCTGAAACCATACACATGTCTCGATACCTCAGTTTTCTGAAGTCTTTCATGAGTGGTTCCAAGATTTCATATACTTCTACTGCGTGGAACGTCATCCGGATATACATCGCTGCGAGTGCTCTCATGTATCTGATGAGCAGGTCAAAGCACGCCATTCAAGGTTAGAACAGGGACTAGCTCACTTGAATTCGTCAGCCTGAAGATACTCGATTAAAATTTCCTTCTCAGGTTGAAGCTGCAGGAGTTTCAGAAGCAAGCAGAGAAATTCGGTGGGACGCTGATTGCCATAGACCCCCCCGATGCAGCGAAGCTCGATAGCCTTGTCAATGAGCGACTCGGCTGAAGAGGCAGTGATTGATACGGTACCTCTTGCAAATTACGACGTCAAACACACCTGTTAATGCGAAACAGTGCTCCTTCCAATATGTTGACTCCCAAATCCGGTTCCGAATCACAGTTTCCACTAAAAACTGCAGAGATAAGATAGGACGGAACGTCGGGAGTGAAGTAATAACAAACCTGGGGATTCTGTCCATGTATAGCCAGTGCACCTTTCACTGTCGTGTTTGCCATGAGGAGGTCACTGGGGATGCGGGATTATGGCTGTGATGTCGAAGGATTTCAGGACTTGGGGATGCCGTCCGCGCCGGCAGAAACCTTGCTTGACGATCGTGCTGGCGTTGACCGCGGCAATTATCGGGAAGACTACACAAAAAGGCAAGGTTTTTCAAGCGTCAGACACAACAAAAAAGGGGGCTTTTTCTGTCGTTTTACAGTTCCCACGGACTAAGTTCGGGGGCGGGAGAAACCTTGCTCAAAATGCGAATGTGATGGCATCGTGCCTCCCGATCTCCGTCCAGAGTCCCTCTGGCCACTGGGTTCTTCGCAACCAGGACCGCCCGGAAGGCTTTACTATAAGTGTACGGTTCTGCTTCAAGGGGACCGTGAGAACAGTCGGGTTTAACGGATTGCTGAGTCAGTTTGGAGAGCGCATCATCCGTCGTGTTTATCGCCATTTTATTAACAATATTATTGGGCGTCTGGGCACGCTCTCCCACCAAAATTCGTGCCATGGTCCAAGCTCTGCAGTCGCTGATCTTCGATCCGCAGATACTCACTCGGATGACTCGATAGCGATCTCGCCAAAATCCCGAAGGAGACGTATGTTTGCACGTCCACGACAGCGTGACAATGCCACATATATGTTGAAGGCTGTCAGAGTGCCGGAGGGGGGAGTAGCAATATCGATGATAGCGTGAGGTGTCATTTTGCCTTGTGAATGCATATGCTGGCGTAAGAGGAAGCTGAGATCTGTCGACAGTTTTTTTCTCGTTCCCCACTACGATTGCGAATGGCCGCTCCGAAGGAAGAAGAGGTACAGCCCCCGCCTCCGACCCGTTCAACTGTGACATTTTGGTGTTCATCAATTTCACCAGAATGAAAGACGGCGGATGAGGCAACTGAATGATTGGTTCCATAGCGGAGAACTCCGGTTCGTCTTCGTCGAGAATAATCTTTACTGTCTCCCCTCTCGCACCATTGGCAATGTCGAGGCCCGTCTCCACGTTGAATGCGACCATGAATTTCATACCAATGGACATGAGAATTGAATCCAGAAGGTCCCCATGTTCATCAGCTCTTGACATTGATGAGATGATTTGGCCGCCAAGGCGAAACGGTCGTTGAGGTTAGGGAACATCTCCCAATAGAATCTCGGGCAGGACAAACTTGAATAAAAAGTTGTGTTCCATTTTGACAACAACGTTCATATCTTATTGCCATGTTCCAGTGTCGCCGAACCGAGTGACGAGGAGTGATCAAAACAGCATCATTCCAGGGAGTCGAACCGAAATCTGTGAATGGGCAATTGGGGCTGGTAATGACAAGAGACCGTAAGATTCTGATATGATGGGCCCAACAGCTTCTGTTTCGAACATGGTGCAGGACCTCATTGTAAACAAGGTTACTGCCGAATCTTCGGCCATACTTCTAGTAGGATATCCCTTGTTTGTACCTGTTAAGATCAGAAGGCTTTGCCTTACTTGGTTATTACCTGAACGGGTAGCATCCCCTGTCGACGCTATATCGTGCCAGACAACCCAAATCCGGCGAACAGTCATAGGCTTCACTGTTCTTATTATCCACGTCCATGGAATATATTTTAAGCCCTCTCTATCTGCAGATGGAACGAAACGAGACACTCGTTGAGTCGTTGCTCCCATGATTTTCGATTATGGACGTGTTACGTAGGAGTTGAAACTCAGATTAGATGACTTTCAAGATGCCAGAATTCATGTGGATGCCTCGTTGAGAATGTTTGACAAAACCTTCAGTCGGGTTGATAGTGTGCGGGCGTCAGGGGTCGTTAAATGGTTATTCTAGCCTTTTGAGCGGAGTCTGACCACCGATGTGGCTCGAGAAACCATGAAAGCCACTTAAGGAAACCCGGCAGAACATAGGTAAGGTTACTACAGGTAAAGCAGATCCATGCACCGCATTTGCGTCGGGTGGGATGGTGTGTTGGAGCACTTAAGATGGGTGTCCGATTATCTTAGCATGGCTTCGAAAAGTACCGCTCTCATGCATTACATATTCCGAGATCATAAAATGATCGTGTTCGTTTCTCCACTCACCGTTCCAATATGACATCTGATATTGTCCAACACCGTCCGAATTAGTTCTCCCACGAGTCATAACCAAGTAGAACGGAGCACTGAGTATCCTTTAACAACCTTTCATGAAAACGGTATTGCGTCCGACTGGATACCAGAACAAAGGAATGAACATGTTACATTACTCTACTCCGCCATTTGGCGGAAGCGATCTTGTATCTCCGTGTGTAGAGCATCTAGTTTCTGTAAAATAGGTTCCTGGCCTTGCGACGGCGACTTGAAGCAAAAACGAAAAGTTAACGATAGTTCTCCCATATTACCTCGCAACTCACTTCAAATTTCATCTGAGACAGCTTGAATATCAAATCCCCGGCCGACTCTCTAACTCTAGTGAACGTCAAGTCACCCTGTGATGTCGCTTTCAAGGCAGCATCGTAGAACGCAACATAGTTCCTCAACATTGCATGTGTCTTGTAGAATGGACAATAGCGATCGTATTCGCTCATGCCGTTCTGCTGCAGGAAATCGTCCTTGAGCATTCTCGCGACTTCAAGTGTGATCTTGTCGCTCTCTCCGAGTGCACTTTTGCCGACCAGCTGAACGATCTCTGCAAGATCCTCTTCCTTTTGAAGAATTTCTTTTGTGCGCACGCGGAGCTCGACGAAACCCGGTGCGTCGCGCTCATAGAAGGTTTCAAGCACTTTCGTGTACTTGGAATATGACAGGTTCCAGTTGACGGACGGGAAATGTTTACGCTGCGCCAGTTTCTTGTCCAGACCCCAAAAGACCTGAACAATTCCGAGCGTAGCCGACGTGACTGGATCGGCAAAATCTCCTCCGGGTGGTGATACGCTATTCATCTAGTCAACAGAATAATTGTGTGGTCAAGTCATAGCAGACTCACGCGCCAACGATGGACACTGTCCCCTGTCGCTGTGGGCTTCCAAGACACTTGACCTTCCCGGCTCGTTCATAGAAACTTGCGAGTTTGGTACTCAAGTACGCGGGGTACCCTGAGTCGGCGGGCATTTCTGCAAGACGACCAGATATTTCACGAAGAGCCTCGGCCCAACGTGACGTGGAGTCGGCCATCATGGAGACATTGGATCCTTGATCGCGGAAGTACTCCGAGAGTGTAATACCCGTGTAGATGGATGCTTCTCGTGCAGCAACAGGCATGTTTGACGTGTTCGCGACAAGGGTGGTGCGTTTCATAATGGGCTCTTGGCGATTCCCAACTTCCATCGTCAGCTCAGGGAACTTTGGTGGAATAAGCGAGCATATGCAAGCAAATGGCTTGAGCACTTACTTCCATCAATACCTCAGCCATCTATCATGACGATGTAAGCGGAGTCGGATAGAGAGCAACACACGAACCTCGTTTCCTCGCTCCCCACACCCAACGTAGATAATGATATCAGAATTGGAATACTTGGACAATGCTTGAGAAATGACAGTCTTGCCACATCCGAAAGCACCAGGAATGGCCGTGGTACCTCCTTGGACACATCTTCGCACGATCAGCTAGGAAATCTGTCAGAAAAATACAAGCAGCCTACGGAAAAAGGGCATCCAGAATTCGCTGGCCAGTTAACAACGGGTAATCTGCTGTCAGCTTCTCAGTGACCGGACGCGGTGCACGGACAGGCCAGAGCTGCATCATCGTATGTTTAGTGACTCGACCATTGAACTCCGTTTCTAGAACAATATCCTAGCAATAGATTGAGCGTTTGAGTGATAAACAAAGTGTTTCAAGCACGAACGTCCACAGCATAGCTTCCTTTTTCTGCGATGTGGGTGATGGACCCAAGTGCGCGGGGCGGAAGCATAATTTTGTGGTTGTCTACAAATGAATTCTCGTAGACGCCACCAAAGATATCACCCCCCGATATGTGATCGCCGACCTATGCATAGTACTGTCAGAAGAAAGTCTGAATGAAAGCGCAAGGAATACTTTAAAAGCTGCCGGGGTGAAATCCCACTTGAGAGATCGATCAAGTGCTTCGGTGTTAATGCCACGTGGGATATAGATGGACTTTGAGAGTTCTTGGATGGACTGAATCACCAAGCAGCCGAATTAATCAATGAACGGAGAGATGTTAAGAACCTTACGCGCAATGGTCGTTGGATCCCATCCACGATGTTACCCATCAGACCTACGCTGCCTTGAATACGATGTATTAAGCTGAATGCGTCACGTACCTGGGCCCAATTCTACACTTAGAGGCTTGCCTGTCCGAAGGACCGGATCTCCGACTGTAACGCCCGATGTTTCTTCATACACTTGAATGGTAGCCTTGTCTGCCTCTATTCGAATAACCTCTAGCAATGAGGTCAGCGGTGCAAGGCTACTCGGGGATATGCTGCGGATTTACCCCCCACCAGTTCATCATGTCCAACGCGGACCAACTCATACATGGCGGCGCCGATCATGTTCTCCGCAATCACGACTGGGCCAGAGACACCAAACACCTGCCCAAAGCGCGACTCATGCTCCTCGTCTGCGATCTTTGGAAGGTCGCGCTTCGCATTTTGCAGTGCGCCGGCCATTGCGGTTTGGGATCACAAGGAGGACCGCTCCCAAGCGTCCTAAAGCGGAACTCGAATTGTGTCGGGAGTTGCCGATACGCGACACACCATGGCATGACGCGTCCTCGTCCTGACATCAGTAACCGTCCTCCACGATGCCTCCCAAAGCGTGCGTGTTCCGCTGTTCACATTTGCTCGCCGTTTGACTGACAGCATGTTTACAGCGACTGGGATAAATGTAGGTTCCGCTGCCTTGTCCACCCTGCACCGCGTTCCGCACACTGACCCTTTTGCTAGATGAGAAGAGAGTGGACGAGAAGGAGGAAAAGATCCAAAGTAAGTCAGACCATTTACATAGAAACCACTTCTTATAGATTCCTCAGCGCTCACCGACAGCGATATTCAAATCCTCAAGACATATGTAAGCCACAATCAGGTTTGTGCTCGACATAGTTGACGGCGCATTTTATAGGGTCAAGGGCCATACGCAGCCAAGTTGAAAAGGATCGATACAGACATAAAGGAAGTCCAGAAGCGAATTGATGAGAAACTAGGCGTGAAGGAGTCGGACACCGGTCTAGCTGCCCCGAATCTATGGGACCTTGCTGCCGACCGTGCGCGGATGGGAGAGCACCCGCTCCAGGTCGCACGTTGCACCAAAATTATCCCCATGGACCCTAAGAAAGCAGAACTGGCTCGTGCAGTCAACCCCGCCGGCGCCGTTCAGGGCCAGAAAGGTGCTGATGAACAAGACAAATATGTCATCAACATCAAACAAATCGCAAAGTTCGTCGTCGGGCTGGGTGAACGTGTCGCTCCTACAGATATTGAAGAGGGTATGCGTGTTGGGTGCGTGAGATTGTTGTTTGACTCCTCTCGTTTCTAACACCTTTCACGTAGAGTCGACCGGAATAAGTACCAAATTCAGATACCTTTGCCACCGAAGATCGATGCATCAGTGACGATGATGCAAGTCGAAGAGAAACCGGATGTCACCTACTCCGATGTTGGTGGTTGCAAGGAGCAAATAGAAAAGCTCCGCGAGGTCGTTGAGACTCCGCTTCTTTCAGTATGTTTCTCAGAAAGGGATCTGCAATATATTCACCTATTACCTAGCCAGAACGTTTTGTGAAGCTTGGCATCGATCCTCCCAAAGGTGTCCTCCTTTTTGGGCCACCCGGAACTGGGAAGACTCTTTGTGCCCGTGCAGTCGCCAACCGCACCGATGCTACCTTCATTCGTGTAATTGGATCCGAACTAGTACAAAAGTACGTCGGCGAGGGGGCCCGCATGGTCCGCGAGCTCTTCGAGATGGCACGTTCGAAGAAAGCCTGCATTATCTTTTTTGATGAAGTCGACGCTATTGGCGGCGCGCGATTCGACGACGGTGCAGGGGGAGACAATGAAGTGCAGAGAACTATGCTTGAGTTAATTAATCAACTTGATGGGTTCGATCCTCGAGGAAACATTAAAGTGTTGATGGCAACAAACAGACCAGATACTTTGGATCCTGCGCTGCTTCGACCCGGACGTCTCGATCGGCGTGTGGAATTCTCGTTACCCGACAATGAAGGACGGGCACACATACTGAAGATCCACGCGCGAAGGTGAGTCCATGTTTCACTCTGCCGAACCCTCCTCTAAAGCAAATGGATACAGTATGAGCGTTGAAAGGGACATACGGTTTGACTTGATTGCGCGGCTGTGCCCTAACACCACCGGAGCGGAGTTACGATCGGTCGCTACCGAGGTATGTCTCAAAGTGTTCTGCGATTTGTGGAAGTATGTACATATATTATGACCCAAAGGCTGGTATGTTCGCAATTCGTGCACGGCGGAAAGTCGCAACGGAGCGCGACTTCTTGGATGCAGTGGAGAAGGTTGTAAGGCAGGGCACTAAGTTCTCATCAACGTACGTCGGCATCCTTTCTATGTTATAGTGCAACGATTGATCTGGATGGCACAGGCCGCTATATCAGGTATACAACTAGTAGAATGGTCTTGGACATGTGTATTACCTCTCATTTGATTGTTTACCGCTGCGCTGACGAGTTGTAAATCGTTCTGTCTACTCGAGTCTGAAATACGTCAGCTCATTGAACGAGTACATGCCACAGGGTTAGGCTGGAAGTTGCCAGTGGATCTGCAGTTGGTTGGTTAATCAATACTTTGACCGTAGGTATTTCTCGGATTGTGAGTGGGCAAGGTCGAACTGTTTCAAGCCATCGCCTGCGGCAATACCAGCTGGAGGCTGCGGAGTTCAGTCGATGATTGTTAGGCAAGAGACTGTAGGGGGGAAGTATTCTGACAGACCAAGCCAGCAATACGAATAAGAAGCCCAACATGTGTGCTACAATCAGCCCACCTGCCCCACGATAACACTACGCTCCGGCGATAGCATGAGAGGGCAATCTGTCCCGGGCCATAAGCGTGTAAACCTCACACAGATCTTTACCGGAGGGCACCCGTGCGAGTAATAAGCTCGAGTACAGTGCGCAATTTCAAGTTCTGTCATAGCAGTCCACGTTCGGGTTCACTGTGCGCATCCTAGTTTCGCGAGAAGATTCATCTAAGATGTTTCAGCGAGAGGAGGGTCGTCATTCGGTCGATATCTTGGCAATGGGTGCGTTGAAACATACCCACTTTTGAGTGCCTTGAAGCAATTCGTCCATCCGAGTAGTTAATAGTTGTTGGCCCTTTTCAAAGTCCGGAAGCGACCTTCCCTCAGCTCGATGTATGGGCTTTGGAACTTGTCACTAGCTTCTGACAACTGAGGAAGTACACATCACAGCTTTTACCTTGCCCTTGTGCCATCCTATGTGCTAGATATGTATTGGCCGGCACCAGAAGGGAGGGTCAGAGGCCCATTATGTGGTGCTTGACGGTCAGTTGATCACCTGTGAGAACGCCTAGGATTCCTGGGAACGGCGGCGTTCGTGTTGAACCAGGCTTGATCAGACTCCTTGATTGCAAGAGCTGAGACTACGAATGAAGTACCGAATTATTTTGCTGCGAGCCTCAGCTTGGCGCCACCGTATCGTTTCCAGGCCCCGGAAGTGGTCACTACGGCTCACGCTATAAACGCTATATATCCTTCAATCGACATACCACCAACAAAATCAGCTCGGAAAGCAAAGCGATCCTTCATAGGGCCCATCGGTATATGTCGCTAGAATATCTTGTGAGCGAATGGCTCAGATTAGACCCGGTGTGTCCCTTTTGGTCTTCCCAACTAGATCTAGTGACGGATCTCTCCGGATGCTAGAACGAGAAAACGAGAAGAGAAGTGCGAGCGCTATGGGACGCGCAAAATGTAGATGAATTAGGGGAAAGGATGAGGTACTTGCCAAAAGAAACTGGATACCAGCCTGCCATTGATGTCCAACGCTTACTATGGCGTTGGTGTCTTGTCCTATCATCGGAAGGACGCGCATAGAATTTGGAACTGCGGGTGAGTTTACCGCCGATTTTAATCCCCACTGCCAACTCCAATCCTTAAGGACTCCGAGGGAAAATGGAAGCTGGGTGGGCAAGAATGAATGACCTGATCATCATCCAGGCATCTCAGGCAAGCACGAAGTGAACTCCATATTGTGGTGTCGACCCTCACGGTATCCTGTTGTCAGGGACTCTGTACGTACTTGCTGAAGAATGTGGCCGACGCTACCTCCCGTGGTATCGTGATTGGTCACGATCATCGACACAATTCAGCGGACTGGGCACGACTTACCGCTGCAGTGTTCCTTTCCAATAATGTCAAGGTTTTTCTTTTGAGGGGATTAGTCCATACGCCTCTGTGAGTCCTCTCGCCGTCTTCTACTGTAGCAAATTGGTATAATGCTCTTATAAGTGTACCATTTTCGGTAAAAAGGTTGAATGCTGGTTGCGGGGTAATGATAACTGGTGTGTGGTATAATACATGCCCATTTTACCTACCAGTTTGATGACCCTTCTGCAAGCGAGTCATAACCCAAAGGTATCCATCATGTCGTGTCTTCTGTCAAGTTGATGACTTAGTCTCCTGAAGGACGATAACGGCTTCAAAGTACGTGTTTTAAAACATGAATCTGCCATTCTTGACCACTCACCCAGGTCTATTGGGAGAATGCTGTCCAGGTGGGCGGCCCTTGGTCAATATCACGTGTATAAACATGGCCCCTTCAGATTATTGGACCCCATGACAAGGGCATCGCACAAGCTATTTTGGAAAACCTGGAGCCAAGGATAAATTATGTGATCGATGTCCATACATCATCGCTTTGCTGTGACCCCACCAAGGAAATGAAAGAGAATTATTTTTCTCTAATCCATGGCATGGCAAACCCCCAGTGCGTAGTCAGATAGTTTTCCCACGTTTGAGTAGTCATGCATACATAGGCTTAGTGTGAACTCCACTTCCATCAAATTTGTGAATACCTCAATGCACGGCGTCAGCGACGCTTTTGCATCTGAAGTGTTTAAACGCGCTGGGTTCAAACCATATATCGCTGTAGAGGAGCAGAGGGACCCAGATCCCGACTTTCCGACTGTCCGATACCCAAATCCTGAGGAGAAAGGTACGAAGCGCATATAACGTCGATAAACTTACGATACACCTGTTTTAGGGGCTTTGGTGAGCTTCAAACTTGATTTTTGCTGCCCTCCATAACATCGCGAAGGATTGCGCGATTGCAACAGCGATAAGGTCGAGCGCAGATTATGTGTTAGCACAAGACCCAGATTCTGACCGGTTCTTAGCTGCTGAGAGAAAGTGAGCCCATTTGTGGAACTATGGGCGCATGTTCATGTTATACATTAGTACGGATGACAGCTTCACAACGTTTACAGGTGATCAGTTGGGATCCTTGTTCGCTAGTCGCGTTCTAGCAAGGTATAAAGAGTCTGGAAAACCATTGGGTATGCTATTGTATTTGGTCACCACCCGACTACCGCAGGTAACTTACAGCATCCCAGAAAAGCTAGCAATGGTAGCCTCTACTGTAAGCTCTAAGATGCTCGAAGCAATAGCACATTACGAAGGCTTCAAGTTCGTGGAATGTCTGACCGGTAAGTCTTCCGATTATATTCAAGTCTTTATTCTGGAGTAATTCCACAGGATTTAAATTTATTGGAAATATTGCACTCGGTCTCGAGCAGGCTGGCTATGAGGTTCTCTTTGGATACGAGGAAGCTATCGGTTATATGTTCGGTTCTGAGATACGTGACAAGGATGGAATAGCTGCCATGGTAAGCACAAGCATACCATTGTGGTACCTCAACTCACGGACAGGGAAAGTTGATGTTCGCAGAGACTGCAACTGAACTACATAGCCAAGGCCTGACGGTTCAAAACTATTTGAAGGAACTCTACGACAAGTGTGTATTTGGACAACACCATGTCACCTCTTCCCCAGTTCATAGTAACTCTCTAGATACGGTTATTTTGAGGTGCTTCATTTCTCGTATTGGAAAGAGTTGGATTGACGGCGCGTAGACCAGAAACAGCTACTTCATTTGCTCAGATTTTGTGAAGATTGCCAGGATATTCGAAGGGCTTCGCTATTTTGAGAAAGTGGTGCGTTTTTCCTGAAACAACCTTGAAACAGCCGGTACTGTGAAGTGACATGCCCTCACAGCTGCATCCTGTGACGAAGCAATACCCTCGCTCGATAGCTGAGCTGACTGTTGTCAGTATCATCGATCTGACAGTCAGACATGGATACGATAGCACAAACGCCCCAACATACGTACCGAAGCTTCCATTATCCTCGGGACATATGATTCAATTTCGAGCGAAATCCCGAAGCGTTGGCATAGTGCTGACTATGAGGTTTATTCCACCTGGCGTTTCGAATGCCTGCTAATGTGATTCTCAGAACAAGTGGTACGGAACCAAAGGTATTGTCTTGGATGGCAGCGGAAAAAGATACTAAATCTCTTTCTTTAGATCAAATATTATTTGGAAGGCTACGGAAATGACCCAAAGCAGGTATCGACGATTTTACCCTGTGTAGTGGATCATTTGGCAGGCGTGTGGATGAAAGCATCTGAAAATAATCTTGACCTCTCTTGACTGGCTCGACTTTCGAATGTCAAAGGAGAGCCATGTGGTCAGGGCCATGCTAGCTAGTATGTCGTGACGCTGTATACATTTCGTTGTTGCGAATCTTATCGTTAACACGAAGTACATGTCCTCTGTCGCCTCGCCAGACATCGTTGGACTGATCATCATTTTGAGTAGGTTAGTGATCACAACCATTTCGGCTTCGTGTTCGCTATGGAAGCTCTCACTAAGGCCCGTAGCTTACATAGTGGCCTAACTGATTACTACTTGCTTTTCGCCCGCTGGTTAGCTGAGTCTGCGTCGCTTACATACATCTCACACCTGTGAGTTTTCCGACTCACGAATCAAGACAAGTACAGTTATGGGTGAAACCGACCTGAATGCAACTGTCCGGTTCCGCCCGTCCCCCAAGGTATCCGGGTTCTTAACAATTGCCTGTCTGCGGGATGAGTTAACTTTTCTAGGAAGCTATCCGCTGATATCTAGTTTGTTGACGCGAAGTAGGTAAATACCTGCATCTTGAACCTGTAGGTGTACCCAGCCATGTCTTCCATACAGCGCCTTGTGCCACCCAAACTGCCTACTGCCTTGGCAACATATACGCATGTGGATCTGCCCGGTCACGATCTCTGGTTTCTCATTGTATGTCCTCGTTTCTGGCAATTCTCCCAGTACTGAGTCATGCGACGTTCAGGTCAATCAGGTTCATGTGCTGCCAACAAAACTTGACGCCTCCAAGTTTGAGGAGGCTCTCTCTAGAGCACTGCAGCTCTATCCACATGCAGCGGGACGGCTTCGATGTGATAGTGGGCGTTGGTTTGTGGGTTTTCTGTCGGACAGCTAGATTGCTTGTCTCACCCCTCCCAAGATTGAGCTCACCAACACCGCTGTTCCGGTAGACATTGATTACAAGCCCAGTATAACCTCGGACTCACTCCTGAACGGCGATTGGAACATACAGGATGATCTATCACCATTACTAAACCATGTGTCCATCGGTGTCAACCCTGTCAACGTCGATACGCCTCTTCTCCGCATTAAGTTGACCTTGTTCGGTGGGGAAACGAGCGTTGGCTTGTCTTGGCATCACACACTTGGTTTGTTGCTTTCCCGGTCTTATCAGCATGCTTCTGATTGCTCTGGGCTAGGTGATGCTGCAGCGTTGCAGCGTTTCGCACACGCGCTCTCTCAATTCTATCAAGATCTTCCATTGGCGTATGCAGCCCCGACCTTTAAAAAACATCACTTTCCTAGCCCATCGCATTCTGTATCTGCCGAGTTCTGGCCTCGCATGCCCCACTACCATCGTACTTGCCTCTTCAGTGAATTTGAAGCGTTGGCCGCTGAATTGGGTGGGAATGTGGAAGCTCTGAGGTGGCGATTTGACGATCGTGACCTCACCGAGCTCCGGTCGACGCTCTCTTCCCGTGAACCTAACGAGCCCAGTCTCTCAAAGCAGGACTGTCTCACCGCCTATCTCGTGTCTGTATTAAACCAGAAGAGAAGTATACCCGTGCAGAGGGTCACGCGCATAAGCAGCGTAAGTTGGTCCGTATACCAGACGATGGCCAACGGTTTCATTCTGCCTTCAGTATCGTGATGTAAACGCACCTTTTGTTATGAAGGACGTGGCAGGCAACCTGGTGCAGAACGTGCGTCTGTTCCACTTGTTTCTCCTTGGGATCGTATCCATGGGATAATACAGGTCCCGGCTACCGTTCCGACGGACATGATCGGAATCGCCAACGCTCTTCGTCACGCATCCGCACGGTGCAACGAACCGGATTACATCCATGATTGGATCTCCGTAGCCAGCAAGCACATGCTTGAAACGGCGAATGGCGGCAAGACACTCGTGTTGCTCAGCGACGATGATGCGATGGTGACCGTAAACTCGCTGACGATGTACGCCACACGGCCCTTCCGCGCTAGGCTCATGACTTATTCTCGCGCCAGGTATGACTGGTTGGGTGCGCATTTTGGATGTCCAGACGGTTGCCGGTTCTACGTGGACGGGATAGGCGAGCTCTGTCTGAGATACATGCGGTCCAATCCGGTGAAAGGAGAGGATGGCGTATGGCACGCTCGTCACTCGGTGGACGTCCTGATGGGAGTGGCAGCAGAACTGAAACCGAGGCTTCTTGAAACGCTCGCTCGCGGCATCCGAAGCTTTCTCAGCGATGAACGTGCTCGACTTTGATCGACCGCCAGTGAAACTTGCAACCATCGGGGGTGCGTCTTGTGCTTGATATCGGCCTGTAGATCTTGGAAGGCACCGTAGACAGTGCTCGCCGTTCGTCTGTCCCTCGACCATGGGCGGTCATTCCGCCGTTGTTTCTAGAAGCTCTTCTTTTACACTCGACCTAGTACTATGCGATTGTTTCCCTCCAACATGCTACGACAAGGGGTTTATTTCGTGGTGCTATCTAGTACACGGCTGGACTTTAGTCCGCAGGCTCGAAGTACATGGTTGTGACTTGTCTGTACAAGGGGAAAGAATGACTTTCAGATACTGTTCACACGTGTCAGTCGTACATTTCCCACACACGATCTGATTCAGGGGGCCATGAGAGCAATCTAGAGGGACGTGATCAGTCGCGTGCGAATCCAAAGACTGGCTGATTACCTTCATGAAGTCATCGTAGCTGAAGCGCGCCCAACCATCACGGTTGACGTCGAACCTATGAGGAAGCATGGGATGAGCTAGCTGAATGCATGAAAAAGGAAAGGAGAGGACCTCTCGAAGCCTTCGGTGAGTGTCTTGACCGTGACACACGCTCTGACGAACCGGTCGAACGTGATACCGGGGGGTGGACCGTAGGCGGAAGCTGCGCCAGAGGCTAGAGCAGAAACGAGATGAGGACGAGTCGGGAGACGACCAGTCAGGCACACGAGTCACCATATTTATGCACGAGGAGGTTGAGGAGCTGGGGAGAGAGTCTGTATCCGAAGCTCTGCAGGGCATCCGATAGCTCGCGTCTCTCGATGGTCCCCGATTGATCTCTGTCGAAGCGCCTAAAGACGTGCTGCCAATCTACGATGTATTTCCACAGGCGGGTAAAGTCTGTCAGCAGAATAACTGAGACCCTGTTCGTGAGTAATGAGAACGTAAAGGACCATTAAAGTCAATGGTGCCGGTCCGATCGGAGTCCTGGATTGTTGTGGGTTGTTATCGGCCAAGATATGATTGGACGCATCGACGCACAAACATGTCCATCAGCATCTTGACGGTGTCGAGGTCGAACTCTTTGGAAGACAGGCGTGAAAATCAGACAAAGGAGGGAAACGACTCGAGTTACTGGACCAGTTTCCTGATGCCGCGATCAGCAAGACGTGGGGCGGGACAGGGCATGCATACCGTTGACGAGGGCATTTCGCAGCTCGCCGACGCTGAGTACGCCCGATCTGTTGGTGTCGACGGCAGAAAAGTACTGCCAGAGCTGGGGGTCAGCGCCGACGGGGGGGAGATAGCCCGAGGCGGAGCGGTGGTGGTGGGAGTGGGAGTGGGAGTAGCTCGCGTCGGCGTAGTAGGACATGTCGCGACAGCGCAGAGGGGCGGGCGAGCACGACTTTAAAGGGCGAGCTGGTGGCGGTGCAGATCCGGACATTGGCTTAGGTCAGCCCAGGTCACATGACCACCTGTCAATAGCGCGTGGGAATGTGCGCAGTCCATCCGCTTGCCCATGGACTGTCTATGTGAGCCCGACCGTCCCTGCTCCTGCTCGACGGATTGACACGCCCCTCCCAGTCTGCATCCCCATCGTATGTCCGTGTCTGCATCCCGTTCTCCATCCCCGCAGTCGTCTGACAGCCCGCTCCAGTTGGCTGCCCCACCAGAGTCTCCCCCGACGGGAACCAGGGCTCGCGAATCTGTCCGAGATGCAACAACGGTGAGTGTGCACCCGACGTCCCGACGCCCAGCCCTTCCGACTCAACGGTCGCCCCCCCGACCAAAAAGCCTCCATGTTTGCCGCCAAGACGCGCACCTGGTTCGAGCTCTGCTTCGTGCCCTTGATCCCCTTCCGGTCGAGACAAGTCTGGGTGTGCGGGATATGCCAGCTTCAGGTCGACATGCAACCAGGGTATGTTTACTCTCCGAGCCTCTCCCATCTGGCTGACTGCGCCTCCCTCCGACCAGATGGGAACCCCCTCTGGCCCAGCCAGGCTATCAGCACCCTAGCGCACAGGCCCAGTACGCGGTCGCACCACAGAATCACGCCAAGGGCTATCAGCCCACGTACATTCAGGGATGAGCGCTGACCATCGACATCTCTCCGTCTCGTGTATGCTTTGTACCGTTCGTACCATGTTGTACTAGCCACCGCCCCGTCCGTGGACTCCCCAAGAGACTTGCTTGTCCGTCACCACCGTCTGACGGTCGTCCTCGGTCTCTTTTTCCCCACCTTGAACCACATCGTGACCAGCCCGCCAAGCAGAAACCCGCCAAGCACGGACACCCCGGTAGCAATCCTCGCACCCCTTGTCCACTGCTCCGGCTGGCTGCGGCTGACTATGGACGGTGGCGGCGCAGCAGGGTCTGATCCGCGCACGCCCTCAAAGTCCTTGAGCGCGGTGTCGGGATCCGTAAGGCTCAACAGTCCAATCAGCGGCGGTTTCGAGGGCGTCGCACCCTTGTGGACGACGTATACGTTCTGTAAACCGCAGGGATGAGTGCCACAGCGTCCATCGAGAGTCCACACTGACCCTCAGGAACACGTCCCCGAGCAGCCAGTCGCCCGAGTTCACCTGCGCGCCTCGCTCAGCCGCACACGCACGCACGCACGCCCGCACGGTCACGCACCCCGTCGTTGATCTGCACGCCTCCCATGCACCATCCGTCCCTTTGGTTGCCTTCCGCCCAGCTGATGTCCTCGGGGTGCACGGCGTACTCCCCTCCGCCGTCGCCTTGCCCAAACGCGAAACGGACGTCGACAGCCCGGTCGCACCGTACCTCCCACAGGTCCGTCTGCGCATTGTACCTCGTCGATCCCCCTGTCCCAACGCTGTCCCAAAACGCGTTCACGTCCACTGTGGGCCCGAGAATCAGCGTCGTGCCCGTGTCGAGAATCCCGATCGGCGACGGTGCACCAGGAACGAGCGAAGGCGACAGGGGCAAAAGGAGCCCGTTGATGGACAGATTCCGTATGGGCAGCTTCCAATAATCGTACGGGCTCGAGAGCGTCCTGAACACGGGAAAGTACCCCAGTTGACCGGTCCCGTTTGTCGCGTCCACGATCGACGAGTCCAGCTGGCCAAACGTGACGGACGAACCAACGGAAACCGCGTCGCCAAAGCTGTTGTTCCGACCAAGCTTGAAGGCGAAGAAACGATCGGATTCACCCATGTGCGCGAACACGTTCTCAAGCACGGTCGTCCCCGCCGTCTCTGGGATCGCAGCTACGGGCGGGAATGAGAGACCCAGGATGCCGGAGTTGCCCGTGAATCCAAGATAGAGCTCGTTCGTTTCATTGGCGAGTGCTGAAAGGTGCGTGAGCGTCTATCGCTACTCGTCTGCGTCGGGCAGTCACAGTACCAAAGGTCTGGGCTACAATCTGGACGGTACCGAGAGTGACGACTTCGGTGCCCACAGAACCCTGGACGGAGCCGAGAAGGTAGCGCAACCTGAAAGCCGTATCGGACAGATGAAGCGTGGTGGATCTCGACGGAGAGTATGTCGGAACCCCCTCACAGTCCGCGTTCGAGCAACGCGAAGAGACAACCCACTTGACAGAGGCAGGGTGAGTCAGTTTCTGCGCATGGTCAGGAACAAGACTACCAAGTCTGACGAGCCAGTGTCGAACGTAAGCCAAAAGTCTTGATCCCCAACGCTTGGAAGAATGAGCCAATGCAGTGCATCCGGGCGGGACTACGCACCCTATGTTCACCAGATACGCACTGCGATGGAGCACGTCTGCGATAACATACATCGATCAGCGTTGGGACGTCCACTCACAATTCTTCGCTGTCGAAAACGGCCAGCTCCCCGTCGTTCACGAGGGCCTTCACTCTTCGAGGAACGCGCCGCAGGGAAAGTTGTGTACCCGAGGTGATAAGAGCGGCTGCGCCACTCATTCCTGGATCTTGCTGCCGTGGTGAACAACAAGACCACAAGCGGCGCTTCTAATGTAAGGGTTTCGCAAGCAGTCTGTTTCTGAACATGACGGGACAGAATGTTTGGATTCGGACGGGTGGTACAGGGGGAAGTTCAAGGCAAGCAGTACTCGTGGCAGACATCGCTTTCGTGAACGCTGCCATGACCGATGGCACGAGTGATAGGCGAGCCCCTGGGTCCTCCAGATGTTTTACTACACTCACCCTACGTTGCGCTGACGCGCCTGCCTCCGACCATCAAGTTCTTTCACTTGTTCCCATACCTCGGTCGTCACCTCGTTTTCTAACCGGGATGCTGCTAGAAGTCTTGACGTCGCGAGTATCAATACATGTACCGCGCGGATCGCTGGGGAGGGGGAGCTCACCTTGCCACCTTCATAAGGTGTACGAGTTCATCCAAAGTGACCGACTTGTCTTGCTGACGCCGACGGACAAAGTCATCCTGGATATGCTGCGTGCCCATGAGAAGCTATAGCGGATGAGAGATGATGGTGATCACTACCTTGGAGGTTTCTCCACTGACTTGCACCCTGTTGCTCGCCGCTTTACATGCAGCGACGTATGACCGATATCCTGCCATTGTCTCCGCCGAGGGCAGAGAGACTTGGTCCTTGGGTTTGTATAAACCAAGTGTGGTGGGGCCGCATCGAAGGGGGAGATTGATGCTGGTCTGTGCACGCGTGAGGATGAGGGATCGGTGACCAAGGAAGAAACCATATGTCCAGCGTCACCTGAAAGAACGCACTCTTCCTTCCCTCAGTCACCACGATCATGGGAAGATCGGTATGGAAGGTGAATTTACTAGAGAACGGGAATATGTAGTCCACAGTCTGTGAGTTCATCACATCCTGAATTGCTCGGATGTTGATGATGCCTGCATCGATTACTAGCCGAGAAATAGAGCAAAGACGATCACACACCCTTTTCGAGTAGTTTTCCCTCTTGTACCGCGCTCTCGGTCAAAAGGACAGTTGTCCCAGGGGGAAGCTGGAGGTGCCCGGAGTGCAAGTCCTCTTCTCTGCTCTCGGGGAGGAAGGGGATCGTGTTCAAGAGATCGAGTGAAAGCGGAATGGGGAGGTATTGGGGGAGAAGCTCTGCAAGGACGTGTGAGAGTGTCGGCAGGAGCTCCGGTGAAGGGGGCTGGGGAAAGCGTGATAGCGTCAAGGAGGGGGGCAATAGCGGGACTGCACGAGCATGTCTATGATGAGGATCAGCATGGTTCGAGGGCTATGGCTCTTTACAAACACTTTTGATGCCAGCTGAAGAAGGATCCATTCTGCGGCATCGTTGTCACCCCCCAAGGCCTCGCGGGATATCCAGTCGATGAGATCGGAGCGTACGCTGGGATCTACTGTGGGTGTGGGGGCCGGGGTGGCTACGTGATAGCACAAGACATGCAACACAGGGACTTGTGGTGAAGCGTCGTCCTCGATGCTGAGGCTTGGAAGATGGCATGTCAGCATGCTCGGAGCGACGCGTTTGTGGCCACATACGACTCGGACGAGCTGAGCCCAACAAAGGTGACCACGTCGGTCGAATGCAGGCTGTCCACGTTGGTATTGTCATAGATCTTGTGTGCATCAGCGGAGCACGCTGCCCACAGCGAAGGATGGCACCTTGACTCGGACACCGATGTGAGGTGCCCTCGGGACGGGGAACTTGTGGGGCCGGGTGGGATGATGTCTCGCTGGCGTGGCCGGGTGCACGGGGCCGGGATATTCGGCCGCTCGCCAGGGAGACTCGCCGGGCACGGAGACTGCCCAAAAGACGGAGGCGGTTCCGAGACAACCAGGATCAACGGCGTCCAGATCGCAACCGGGCTCAGGCTGTATGCCCCAGCCCCCACAGCCGCCGTCGCTGAACCGCGCGAGGTAGACCTCACTCTCGCTGGTGTCCTGGATCATGGCCCGGAAGCGCACGAGCGACCCGTGCGGGTACGACTCGGGGGGGTGCTCTCCGTCGACGGGCGCATGGACGGCGAGGCCGGCAAAGTGGCTGGACACGGCGGCGGGGAGGCCGGCGAGGCTGTCGCCGTCGCGGTGGATGCGCCGGATGACGTCCCTCGGGTCCATGTCGGTGTGCTGACAAAGACACGGCCGGGCTGAGATGGCCACGGGCGGTGGCTGTGGCCCGACTGACGACCACGACGGCGATGGGCCTCTTCAGCCGCAGAAAGCAGCGCGAGGGCGAGGGCGACCAGAACGGCGAGCGCAAGAAGGAAAAGGGCAGCTGGAGACGCCCCGCGAGTCAGTTCCGTCCCCCGTTCGTGCACCCGCGCTCACCGCAGCACGCCAGACACCGCGTTCAAGCAGCAGCGTCTCAAGGCATGGCAGCCCATACTCACCCCCAAGACCGTCCTCCCGACGCTCTTCATCATCGGCATCATATTCGCCCCCATAGGCGGTCTGCTCGTCTGGGGAAGCAGCCTGGTATGCCGTCCGTCCGTTGCCAACGCATCTCCCTGACCTCGCCCCGCCTTCCATCCTCCTCGCGCGCGCACAGGTGTCCGAGATGACCTTTGACTACACGGACTGCTGGAATCTGGCAAACTCAACGTCCATGAGCAACCTCAACTTCTCCTCCATGCCCTCCTATTCATACAACCTCCGCTCCTCAGATAGCGGGAAATCCTTCACCCCGCCAAGCTACGCATACTTCTACGACCCCACGGCCCCTCCCAATCAAACCCATACCTGCGTCATCCGGTTCGACATCGTTGCAGACCTCCAAGCGCCCGTGCTTCAATACTACAAGCTCACCAACTTTTACCAAAACAACCGACGATACGTACAGAGTCTCGACACCTCCCAACTCGAAGGTCACTATGTGTCCACCAGCACACTCAGCGGGAGCAACTGCAAGCCACTGGCGGTGACAAGCGATGGAAAAGGAATCTATCCCTGCGGTTTGATCGCGAACTCGGTCTTCAACGGCAAGTTCTCCTCCCTCGTCCACGGCCCGTCTGACAACCCATGGCAGACACATTCTCCGGCTTCCGTCCAGTCAACACATCGGGCGCTTCAGACTACAACTTTACTCAGAGCGGTATCGCTTGGCCTGGAGAGGCCAAAAAGTACAGTGCAACGTCCGGTTACGTCGGCAGGCTCGACGAGATCGTCCCTCCCCCCAACTGGGCACTCAGATACCCAAACAACTACTCGGACGATAACCCGCCCCCTGACCTCGCAGGAGACGAACACTTTCAAAACTGGATGAGAACAGCAGGCCTTCCCACGTTCTCCAAGCTGTATGGAAGGAACGACACGGCCACCCTGCCTGCGGGGCTATACCAGGTCCAAGTGTATTACAGTGAGCTCATGACCTTTGGGACGTGCTCCAGGCAGCTTATCATTCCTCAGACTATCCGGTACAGGGGTTCAAGGGAACCAAGTCGCTCGTCATCTCCACGGTGTCTTGGATAGGCGGCAAAAACCCATTCCTGGGATGGGCATACGTGGCAGCAGCGGGTGTCTTTGTGCTCCTCGCTCTCGCCGGAACCATTCGTCATCTGTTCAAACCCCGGTATGTTCGCTTCCCACCAAACGATTTTTTCGCGTTAACCTGTCGTAGACGTCTGGGAGACATGTCCCTCCTTTCTTGGAATCGGTAGAGATGGTCAAAGGTTCAGTGCTGTATCCGAAGCACGCAGACACGCCCTACCCTACCAACCTTGACTTGGCTCCTCCCAAGTAATACTGCGCTTTGACAGGGGGCTTGTTGCACTTTTAATTGTATTATCTATTGGATTGTGCAAGACATTACAGTGCCGAGGTGTCGCCAGACCCTACACTCGAGTCGGCGAAGAAGAGTGAAACCCAATTCCATTGCAAGTGATGATGACATGGTCAGGTAAGACTTGATCGATATGAAAGTGTGCCCTTGTCATTTGCTGCGCTACATGAATCGCGGTTCTGTTGTACGTCTTCATCGATGTAGAAGCATGACAAGGAGGGCCAGCGTACCGGGTGTGGTCTGTGAGTGGACCAGCTCGGACGATCGAGGTCCCCTTGGCCAGAGCAAGGAAGATGATCACCTGGTCCTGCAGATACTCGTCCACGCATCCCCCGTGGTTCAGGTTTCTCACTAATCCCTCTGCAGCCTCCTCCCCGACCGCCTCGGGTTTCTTTTCCCTCGTGCTCACCGCGGACCCCCCGATCACACACCCGCCGTCCGTCTCGGCCCACAACATGATTCCTCCCCCGGCACCCACGACGTCCTCGTCGCGTTCCCTCACAGACGTAATGGCAATCGCTGCCGGCGGGATCCCGCTTGCCACGAGCACGCGACGCGCACCCGACACCATGCGCTGCGCGATCCACAGGGGCAACCCGCCCACACGGGCGCTTCCCCGGACCACGGTCACCCGCCCGCGCTCCGTCAAGACGACGGGGGGGTGCGGCCCCGAGAGCGGGGGCACCGTGCACAGGACGGAGCCTCCCCCCCTGGGATAGTACCCTCGCCGGTGGACGGCGAGGGTGGGCGAGATGCCAAAGTGCCTCGAGAGGAACGGGAGGAAGACGGTCTGGGTGTAGTCGATCTGCGGCGCGAGGGGGGCGTTCGTGCCGCCGTGCAGCGCGAGCACGCACACGGACGGAGAGAGAGCGTCGCCCACCTCGGGGGCTCGATCGCTCGGTGGAGAGAACACGAGGCAGGGGAGGGCTACCTGGAGGAGGAGCGTCGTGGACCCCGCCGTGCCTGGGTCCGCAGTGAGCACCGCGGGCGGCTGGATGGCACCGGGACGGAAGTCGACGGCGCTGGACCCCACCTCCACTCCCTCCGTCTCTGCAGAACAGATCGACGCCGCGAGGGTAATCCCTGGTGCAGGTCCCGTTTGGCGTTCGGTGGGATGCTCGCGGGAGGGGGGAACTCACCTGCTTCGTGCTGTCGTCGCAGACCCGGAGGTTGTCGGTTTCGCCGGACATTTGAGATAGAGATTGGCTTGGAGAGTAGGGCGGACAATGTAACGGCGTTTCGCAGGAGCTGTCCTCCGCCTTCGCAAAAGCTTCCATCGATTTGGATGGCGGCGGGCTGCGTGTCATTCGACGCCATTCCAGATGACCGGTTCCCAGAAAGCAACTGGCAGAGGGCGGGTGTCTTCAATGCCAGCTCTGATGCACCCACTTCAGTGCTGAAGCGGAGTCATCGAAAGCGTCCTACCAGTCAATGTAGCACTAGCCAGAGATATTGGCAGAGTACTTCAAGAGGCGTGAAACGAATGCGCCCGTATCATGACGATCAAGCTGTCGACGCACATCGGTGCAATTGATGGAAACATGTGCGCGGAGCAGCCACTGGTACCACGCTTCAGGTCACAGCGACGACGTACACCGCCTTGCAAACCGAGCGCATCAAAGTTGGGCACCATCTTCAGGTCTTGGCACACTGGACGGACAGCATTGGGCTTATGGGCTTTCATTGTCGGCCTCGTCATTGAACTATGGGGCTTGGAAGCCATGCAGCCGAACGTGCACTCTGGTCGACGCCCGGTGAAACCGAGACCGAGACAAACGCCCTCAAACAAAACCATGGAAAATACATGAATTAACAAGGGATCGTATGCAACCTCTACTCATACTGCTTCTCGTTTCCGAGGGGTCGCACGCAGAATATCATCCACCCTACAACCGAATGAGTAAACGATCTCAGAAAGAGGGGATCACAAACCGAATGATCATCTCTGCGGCCTCAGTGGCACTGAGAACGACCTGCCGCTTCAGCTTGTAACTCTCCGTGATCCCAAGCGTTTTCACCGAGCCGATCGTACCCTCGTCCATGTCTGGACGTATGGCGAGTGAATCGAGACAAACCAACGCGTGAAACATCACGCACCGAGCCCTGCGTCCGACTGTCCTTCGTAGTGTGCCGCGCGCAACCGCGCCACGAGATCGCTCGAGTCGTACCCAGCGTTGTCGGCCAAGATGGTCGGAATTTGCCTCAGTGCGCGCCCAAACGCCTCAGCCGCGATCGCCTTTTTCCCCTTGACTTTCCGTGCCGCCTCTTCGACAGCGCAACTCATCACCATTTCAGAACATCCACCGCCGAGGACGGTCCGGGTTTCTTTCACAGTTTGGGATAACACCGAGAGTGCATCGTGCAGGGAGCGCTCAGCTTCGTCGACCATCTGGTGCGTGGAACCGCGCAAGACAACGGTGCATGCTTTGCCAGCAGCAACGCCGGAGAATTTGATGAGCTACGTCTCTCAGTCAGAAAGGTGGATACACCAAGCGTCGACCTGATCACCTTGTCCTCCCCAATCATGATCTCCTCGATCAATTCGCACCTCCCGAGTTTCACGAGGTCGGGCCGATCAAACGTGCTCGCAATCTCGCCGCCAGTCACAAGTGAGAGGCGCTCCACCCCCTCAAAGTCGGCATGCTCTATGACCATGATGCCCTTTTCTGCAAGCAGAGACTCGGGATAGTTGTATATGAGCTGTCGGTTGACGAAACAATTGATGCCGTGCGTGGCGATTGCTTCCACTTTTGCTTTCATCTTTTCTCGTTCCGCGCGTTCGAGCTCGGCGAGTTTACCGGTAGAGTCTACCTTTACGCGGGCACCAAACACCTTGATCTTGTCGGTGTCCATGGCTGACATCGTCGTGTATTAGCATGGTCTATGCTACGACACAGATCACTCACACGTATTGGCGATCAAGATCTTGACGTTTTCCATCCGTTTTGGCGAGTTCACTGCGATTGATTTATCGAGAATGAACCCTGCGATGCCCGTCAGAGATGGTGTGTTTCGCACAACAGGCACCAGCACCTTCGTCCAGATACGAATCAGTCAGCTTCCCACCGACTTTTTTGATGATCTGAATGTGCTCAAGGTCCGTCGACCCCTGGTAAGGACCACCTTTAGGCGAGGAACGAGATGGTGCGCGACAACAGTGTGTACCTTTAGCCGAAGGACGGCGTCGACAGCGAGGTTCGCAAAGTAATCCTTGTCCTGCGAGAGCACTTTCGACGACAGGGTCGTCCTGGCAATGTTGAACAGATCCTGATGGAACTGTGCGGCATCGGATCTGCGGACATGGGCACAACATCATGGAACACAGCAAGAGCATATGCCCGACAAGGCAACGTACGCATGATCGACCGCCGCCCTTTCCAACGCGTCCAGGGCTGCCTTGCTCGCGAGTCGATAGCCCTCGATGATCGTTTGTGGATGGATTTTCATCGCGATCAGTTTTTCTGCCTCTCGCAGCAACTCGGAGGCTAGCACGCAGACGGACGTCGTGCCGTCTCCGACTTCGTCGTCTTGGACTTTGGAGATGTTGACGAGTATCTTGGCCGCCGCATTATCAAGTTGGATGGATTTGAGGATCGTCGCACCGTCGTTGGTCACATTGATGTCTCCAGACGAGGCAGACTGGAGGATCTTGTTCATCCCTTTCGGTCCAAGGGTAGACTTGACGAGGTCCCCGACCGCGAGGGCACCGACGAAAGAGGAGAGACGCGCATTTTCAGCCTTTTCCTCGGTTGCCTGGCAATGGTACAATCAGCATCGCGAGGTCGTGTCTTCGAAACGGATTACTTCGTCGCCGAAAATCTGCACCGACATCGTCCAGGTTGACCGCGAATGGGCGCACCGTACTTGACATCGCTGTCACGTGATATAGTACCGGCAACTAAGTCGATTATAAGTACATACAATTTACTGGAGTACTAAGGTATGTCGCACAGGGCTCATCGTCAACGGTATACCGCACACACCGAGGAAAAACGAGTACACCTTGGCACTACCGATGCAAGACATGTCCGAGCTGTAATACAGGTAAACACCCATACACATGAGGCACCCTAGCAGACTCACATTCTTTCGTTGCTGGCCTAACCACGCGGTAGGTTCCGGCTTTCCTTTCGAAGTAGGTTGGGCGTATGAACTCCAGAGACGGTGCATGCCGGTGTGGTGTATAACACCACCCATGTGATAGAACTCCATTTGATACCGTTTCTCCAGATCCAGGCAACGTGTCTGTATCCATCCACCATCAGTTAGAGCAGACTTAGCATTCCTGATACGAACGTTGGCACGAGAGAGCTTTTCTTCAAGGTCCCTAATCTGTGTCTGAGAACTGTTTTGGGCGTCCCCGGAGATGCTTTGCTGTGTGTCACAGTCGGAAGTGTTCGCAGGGGCAAGGAAAAAACAAAACGTGGACATACGGCCGTCATGGAGGCAAGCTTTGCTTGTAAGAGCTTGTCCTGGGACTTTATGAACTGGGAGGTGTGAGGATGACAAGGTAGCATCCGACTGAATCGACATATTTACCGTCTTTGCCTTGGCTAGCTTGTCTTGCGTGGTCTTTAGCTGTTCCTTGGTGTTTAGGTTCTCTTCATGAAGAGCGAGGAATCTCGCCTTGACATCCTCAGGCAGGTCCTTTCCTGACAAGGAGGCACGCAAGTCCCTAGATTACGCCCTTAGTGGCGCACGCGACACCAGAAAGAAGAAGCGTGCCCAATGTCTCGTTCGCGCTGCAGCATCCGTTCTCTTTGCCCAATACCCTCGCTCTGAAGATTGACCTTTTCAAGCAGAAGCACGTTGACTTGTTCGAGTTGCATCCGGTTTTTTTCGTTGAGCTCCTTGATTTGTTGCTTCAAACGATCTGCTTCGGCCTCGAGTAGTGCCTTGTCTTCGCTGACCGACTCTCGTAATGAAGCAAGGATTTCTACTTGGTCCTTGTTGATGAGGTTCACTGCCGTATCGCGTATGAGTGCGCATATACGGGACGCAGATGAGATACGGACAGTCGGACTTGGCAATAGTAAGCTCCCGCTTCTGAGTATCGAACTGGACTTCGAGGTCTGCGTGCGTTCTTCGCAGTGCGTCCAGCTGTTCGACCGTTTCGTTCAAACACTGGCGAAGGGCAATCGCCGCCTCAGCACTGTAAGAGACACTGTCAGCTGTCATCGGCGAAAATACACATATCGTGTGTACCCGTCACCTGGCGCCTTACCACTACGAATCTCCTCCAAGTCACGCTGCAGGACGAGCTTTTCCCGGTGTGTCGCGAGGTAATCGGCCTCGTAGCGCGATTTCATCCGGTTTGCATCCTCCAAGAGATTCTCCAGTACTAGGATACGGCTGCTGTCTACTTCATTCTTTTTGACTGCAGAGAGTTCTCTCTCAAGTTTCTTGATCTGGAGCTTCAAGTCTGTCATAGTCGTTCCTGAGAGGGCGTCATCAAGCTCGTCATCGAGCGCAAGGGACCGTTCGCCCATGAGCTCCTCTTCGGTGAACGTTGCCATGTTCCGCTGAGCTTCCCCTCGATCGGTCAACTTGGTAGCTGATAGAGTGCGATGAGAGGTGAGCTCCAGCTCGCGTATCCTCTCCTGGTACAATTCGAGCACCTCTGAATCTTTTGCGCGTTCTTCCGTTGTGATACGGAGTTTCGTCCGGGTTTGTTCAAGCTCGAACTTGACTGTTTCTATTTCTTGTGTTCGAGAAGCTACCTTGGTTTCGAGCTCGGCGATCTGGTTCTTGTATGATTCCATAAGTGGCTTGAATGCCGCCACCTTGCGATATTCCTCTTCCAGGGATGCGTTCTTGTCAACAAGGTCTGCGTTTTGGCGTTCGAGCGACTGGCCATGAATGTAATGTATGTCAGGCGGTCGAATGACGCGCGAGTGAACTGACTTTGACATGCTGCCGCAAATCTGCACCCTCTTGGAGTTTCTTCTTGTACTTTTCCATGACGTTCTCTGTCTTCTGGAGCTTGTCCGCCGCATGGCGATACCTAGGAAGTTTTAAACCGATTACTCTAGAACATGTGAGACTGACGTACTCATCTACTTGATCCTTGAGGCGTGCAGCAAGGTCCGCTGTTACCTGAAGGTCATCTACTTTTCGTGTCAGTTCGCCGACTAGTCCATTCTGTTTATCGAGTTCGGCTTCTGCCATGGCAAGATTGTCCTCGCTCTTCTGGCTAGCATCTCCCAAGGTGTTAGACGGTGCCTCAGTGATCCTCCATACGGAGACTCACAGCTCCGACCGAAGCCTGTCGATTTCTGCGCGCATCATGACGTCGGCCTTGTCGTTTCGCCTGCTCTCGAGATCCCGCTGTATTTCGCGAAGGCGGACAAGGGCATCGTCCTTCTCGGAAACGACATCATCAAAGTTGGTCTGGAGGACGCGGTGGTCCTCTAGGAGGACTTGATAGACTTTCTCGATCGTCTCTTTCTCTGTTAGGATGTGGCTGCGTTCGGACTGTATCCGGTAGTAGTGGTCATCTCTGTCCGGGAATCTTGACACGATTTGCAGACGGGGCACAAACGAGAACTCACTCCGTCATGGCTTCCCCGATGCCATGGTCCCCTTGCGACGAGCTGATCTTCACCATGACCTATTCCCGCGAACACCCCCTGAGTGCGTCGCACCACGCCGACGCTCGGGGAACCTACCTGTTCAATTGCCTTCATCAACTGGTGCTGGGCAGCTTCGTTCAACATTTGTATCCTTTCGATGACCTCCTCGTTCTTCTCGGACTGCACCGCGATCGCGATCGTCATGCGGCAGAGTATGAGTGTCGCACCGATATTGTAGTCTTTGGCGATTGCTTGGAGATCAGGCGCTTCGAGGCCGCTGGTCGGTTTCTGAAGTACGTCGGTAAAGTATTGGGTGAGGAGACGGTAGAGTCGCTTGAGGGTGCTGAAACGGAGGACCCAGTTGTCGGAAAGCTGGGCGGTGTTGGTGCGAGGGGATTGCTTGAAGTAGTCGGCGTCTCTGCGCGGACAAACGCTGAAACTGCCTCGCTCGACCCCGGTCGCGAAAAAGGGACTCACACTAGCGAGAGAATGTCGAAGAGAGCGGCGCCATCGCTGAGGTCTGAAACGGAGGTGACCGAGCGGGCAAGATCAAAGGTGGAAAAGAAGGCAAAGAAGGCGTCAAGCTCTTTGGTTTCCTGGTCGGACATGGCCTCGGGACGAGGAGAACTTCAGGTTGCGACGGGTCGGTGACGTGCACGCTGGACGCGTCTCGATAATGGCCATTATGTAAAGCTACGCGACAAAGTAGCCGTGCTCAGCGCCTGTACAACCTCAAGAAACACCACGCGCAACAGAACAGGGCCACCGCAAAGACATAGAACACCCTTCCCTCCTTCATCGGGTCCCCGTGCGCAAGCAAATTTCGCATCTGGAGGAAAACTAGACCGATGAAAAAATTGACGACCCCTGCACAACAGATGAGGATTACGACGTCAAACGCAGCGGGCAGCTTACAGTTCAACGACAGCCCAACAGACGATATCGCAGAAACGGCCTACACAAATGGAACCCGTTGGACAAGGACAGACTCGATCTTGCAACACTTACGTGGAGAGGCGCTACCTCTGGAATGATGACGAATGGGATGGGCCCAAGTCCAATAGCGAATGACCTGCCAGAAGGGTCAGGAGGAAGAGTCGGAGTTAGGGGGCACCCACATGACGAAGGTGGTTATCGCAAAGCTCGACACGGTGACCCATCCTGAATTGAGGCCGTAACCTACGGCAAGATGGGAGATGAGCGCACCGCCAACGGACCAGCGAATTAGCTGTTTTCTGCCAACACGCTGAATTGCTGTGTCAGTGCGATCCCGATCACATTCGACGGCTGCGCACCTCGATCAGGAATATCGGGGGAAATGTCATGAGGAAGTTGACAACAGTAACTCCTAGTGAGACATAGGCTGCAAGATCCGGAAGTGATTTCGAGAGGATGTCATTGCTATAATACAGGACTAGTATCCGATGAGTATAACAGGCAGGTGTGTTGGGAAGGCACCCTACCGGCATTGATGCCTATGCACGATCTAGTAAGGAGCAATGTTGGAAAGAAGGGAGGGGCCCATACCAGATATTTGTTGTGACACCATTGCAAATATGACGACGAGAAGGGGTCTCCGGAGCTCGGGAGAAGAGAGAAGCTGGGGGATGGTGACTGCGGCAGGCTGTTCCGCATGAGCAACACCATCTTCATTGTGTGAAGCAAGAAGCGGGTCCTCGCCGAGATGCTCAGCTAAGATGGAGGCCTGAATATGGTGTGAGGGATGAAGAAGTAACTTACGATCGGGAAGCACATCGTGTCCCCACAGTGATCGAATGGCAGCTTTGCGTTCGGCAGTGAGACCGTTGCGACCGAGGTGAGCAGGGGATTCTACGATGGTGGGTGCGAGGAGATACTGTACTATCGATAGCGCGGAAGAAAGGAGGAGAACGAGACGCCACTGGGTGGGAGTTGCGAGGCCATAGCCCATCAGCTGTGTTATCATAATTCCAATGACGATGGCCAATTGAGTCAGAACGCCTAAGAACTCATGTAGCACGAAAGGGGGCACAGGGAGAGAGGTTACCTAAACTCCCCTTGATTTCGGGTGGTGCGATCTCAGAAAGGTAGATGGGGGCAACACAGATCCCGATTCCAGCGGCGACACCAACAAGAAATCTAGAAACAGGTCTGTGAGGATTCATCAAATGAAATAGAGAACATCGGACCTCCCCAACGCCATGTGGGCGACTGAAGGGGCTAAGCCGGAGATGGCAGCGCCGGCAGCGTTGAGCAGGGCACTGAGACGACTCGCGCCCTTGCGACCGTAGCGGTCCATGGCGAGGTTGGCGGAGAGACTGCCAAGAAGGCCACCGACGGTAAAAAGGGACGTGACGAGGGAGAACATCGCGTCCGACATGGGGATACAAGTGGGGAGGCCATGCGATGAGACGGGAATGGAGCGATGGCAAGTGAGGACGGCCTGGAGCTGGTTAAGGGCCGAGATGTGGTAGCCGTACTGGAGACTGGGCATGAACGGAAGAGAAACGGATAGAGCGAACGAAACTTGCCTGGAAGGAGAGCACGACGACCCAGATGACGACGAGCAGGCCGTAGGGGGTGATAGGGAGGGCCATTGGCGTCCGACGCGTGCGACTTCAAGATGCTGCAGGTCTACTCCGCCTCCCCGGGCTCGGCTAGTGGTCGCAGAATGACCATCGTTCCGGTTACTCGTGTCCTTGTCGCTCACACTGTGCTCAAGACGGTGGACATGGTCGTCGACGCTATCATGGCGACCCCGTGCGTGTTCAAACGTTCAAGGACGAGGTCACTAACACTGTCTCACCGGTCAACGTGAGGAGCAACGAACGCGGCTGGCTGGGCGACGCCGAGTATGCCCTTCACCATGACGTCGTGCTATGCCTGCTCGGCAAAAAAAAGTATTTGGGCGGGCATGTTAGCTCGATCGAAACAGAACCTCAAGGAGTCTATTGTCAACGACCCAACCAACGCTACCTAGGACTGGATTCCTCGGAAACCCTATCATGAACTAGCGAGACATCCTGCACTGGCATAGTCTCATGAGATATGTAAATCCTATGTCGGATGGGTGGGTCGTATGGCGTAGTCGGGAGCAAAGCTTCGGTGGGGCCAGCAAATCAACACAGATACGGATTTGGCTTTTGTAAACCACTGCGTTGATCCCTCCATACAGGTTGTCGCCCCGATGGCCAGGGCAGCGTGATCTTGGTTTGGTGAACGCCGGATCTGTATGTCTAAGGCCGCTGCGAATCAGAGTTCTTGATCTGTTCTCGTGCCAGCCTCTACCCTGCAAGCACCTCTCGTCAAGCGAGCCTTGCTCGGTGCGTCTATTCCGTACTTGGAAGTGATCACCGCGTAGCATTCTTGCTTGCGAACACCGACCGGTGGGTAGCTGGGGCCGATCGAAACAGGGTAGTGTCAAATTAGACGCGTCCCCATGAGCGGTTCGAGGTGTATGCGGTTACAGTGCCGGCTTCACGTTACGTTCGATTTACCAACCATCGCATCGTCTGTTGGTTCTCAGGCTCAAGGGCTCTCATGTCGTTCGTTCTAGCAAACTCGTTGTGCACTGTATACCCAGACCTGCGAAATCGTCTCGGACATCACTTATTCGCTAATGCCACGAAATCGATGGACACGAGCGTAGCTAGTGTAACGCCAGCCCATCCTGCTGTGAGTTATCAAGCCCATCGACTCACCCCCCCGAAAAATTGTTGAATGGATTCGCGAATTCCGGTACATCGAGGACTTGCGGCGCGTATTTCGTACGCTTCAGGGAGGAGCTCTTTGAGGTGCTGCACGACGAAGCTCTTTCATCATGCACCCGCGAACAAGATACACGGCGCCGCTTACCTTGATGCGATGCTCCGGAACTGGGTGTGTGCGCAGGAACTCGATGGATCCCAAACCACGACTCTCACTGGCCCTCGCCAAGCGCGTATGCACCCTGCAACCGGGTGTAAAGAGATCGCAATCATCCGAACAAAGACAAGATTCACTCCACCGCAGACTGCGGGTCGTAGCACGCTCTCGCAGCCATACGCATGCCGAGCGTATCAGCTACCACTCCGAGTGAGCTCAGTAGTACTGGACTGTTTACGGGAGATGCCGTTCTTACCCTCCAACTCCTGTTTTCTCGAATTAGGTAGTTTGAGAAGGAGATAGTTGAACAGCTGGGTCACGCCAAGATCGACGCCGACTGCTTGTAACACCATTGCCAGTATGACGAGCACCTTGGAGTACGAATAACGTTCAGACATGTGGCGTGCGACTAGAAAGGCGTTGAAGTATCGTTCGCAGAAGCAGGAAGGACACGGTACCCGCATGCCCTATTTCTGGAACAAATTTCGAGACCCCATAACGGGAGGAACGGGGGAATACACACCATGACTGACGACGACCGCCAATCCTTGTTCATCCTCGCACACTGGCAAAATCCCTGTGAAAACGACGATGTTACCTGCGGAAGGGCGTGTTGAGAGTATGACGCTACCCATTCGTACCACACACCGAAACTAGCTAGAGCATTGACGATCTTTGGGTCATCCACGACGAGCAGTCTCCACTCTCTTGCAGGACCATTTGGGGAGGGGTGAGGATCGCCGGACCAAGGGTCGCCATCTGTTGGTGTGTGAGGGTTGATGGAGTGGAGTGTGCCAAGGTCGGAGGCCTCCAAGATGCCAGAGACGACACGATGGACATGGAGCGCGATGGGGTGGTTAGGGGGCAGGATTTTGCCTTGGAAATCGGACAGCAGGGAAGTGTAAGAGGCCTTCTCCAACTTGGCCTCATAGTTTGGACTAATGTCCATAAACCGCCATCGCCCTGTTTCTGGCACTTGTTCAAGGCTGTATGGAGGCAGCGTTCGTGACGGCACGCGAGCGATGGGGTCTGCCGACGTACTGTGCGACAAAGTACACGGCGCCGAAGGCGGTGATGAATACCAGTAGTTTCGCCGCCAGATCTTGGCTCGGGCGACGGCTGTGGTGGGTGTGCGTGTCAGAGAATCGCGTATACTGGACCTGGAGACGGGCCGAAGCGGAAAAGTGCCGTTGGCCATGGTGAAGATGCGACAGAAGGGCACGGTGCAGCGACGGGTGGACGCGCGACACGCAGAGACCGAGCTGGGGACGCGACCGCGCCAGTGCAAGAAACGGTCTGCGAGGGGGGAACATCAGCACCGAGCGGAACCAAACGTCGCAACTCCGCAGCGCTCAAACTCCCATCACCAGCCTCATATGGGTCCAGTCGTAACCGAACGGACCGGCTTTGGCGCAAAGTCAACTTACGTTCCCTTCAACCTGTACGACCACGACCACCCCGCTCGACATGCCGCGCAAGAACGACTATCTCGCTCTCCAGCTTTGCACACAGCACACCCTCTCTTCCCAACGCGCCGGCTCGTCATCACGGACCTGGCATTCCAGGATTCACAGCCCAATGTCGCTACTGCTCGACGACCGCTCGCCAGCCGACGCTGATCTTCTAGACCCCCTGGATGATATCAGTCTTGACGTTGATCTAGAACAACGGAGCACATCATCTGCAACTCTTCTCTCTCGTCGCGTTTCCTCGTCACTTTCTATGAGCCAGCTGTCGGATGATGACTGCTCATCTTCAGAGTGTAACCTTTCGATGCGACTGTCAAAGTCGCGTCAATCCCGCATCCGCTACTCGCTGCACGTGCCTGGCCAGCGGACTGTTGAGCGCGCGCAGAGGCTTCGCGCGCTCACCGCAGCCATAATCACGTCCATGCCTGCCACATGCGAAGACGTTGCCGATGTGGACGAAGACGAGCCTTGCGAGGCCATCAAGGCTGCGCCGGTGGCTCGGGCGTCCAAGTTACGACGCATTTCAGGCGTCAGTGACTTGCGCCGTGCTTTCCGTGGGAGCGGCCGTGGGCCGGCGCGGTCTGCTTCCACATCCTCGCTGGGGGTGTCCAAGGTTTGTGTCCAATTGCCCAGTCGGCTCGGCGAGTGCTCATGTCGTCGTCCAGGCTTCGTACGAACTCGGCGTCCTTGCCCGTCCCACTCCATTGTCCTCTCGTTCGTCGCTGTTTACTCTAGTGGACGCGGCGAATGGCCCGCCTCAGAGCCTTGGGGACGCA
This sequence comes from Boletellus ananas, assembly GCA_038089895.1. Taxonomy (NCBI): domain Eukaryota; kingdom Fungi; phylum Basidiomycota; class Agaricomycetes; order Boletales; family Boletaceae; genus Boletellus; species Boletellus ananas. Next base: position 42,862 of record JBBPLS010000029.1, on the reverse strand, counting down.
AAGACGCTCTGCGAGTCCACACTCAGCTCCATGTCTGTCTCTTCCCGATTTACCAGCAAAGTCCGTTCTACTTTCCTCCCGTCGCGGGCATCACAACCATGCCTGCCTACCGATTCGTTGCAGCCCGCGTTTCCTAGCAAACATGTTCGTAATCTATCGATAACCCAATCGCGCCGCCACGTGTCGCTAAATCTGGATACTCGCCTATCGCGACCACCCGGGGAGACGGTGTGGTCGTGTGCCAAAATCTCACAGTCTGCGGTCAAGCGTGCTGCTCGACGCCCAAGACGCGTTTTCAGCAGCCCGATAGCTGTGCTATCGCCCTGAAAGTGGTCGTCCTCCTCGAGGTTGCTATGCTTGTGCACGTCCGCGGGTCGGGTGACCCCGCAGTCACTTAATATGTAGCCCTGTTCGTCTTCATGCTCGCCTGTTTTGTGTTATTAGCTCGGCAGCAGGGCTGCTCGGATATGCATCACCATGACTAGGTCCCTGCGATCTGAGGGAGATGAGGACACGCGTGCGAGCAGCCGCTCAAGAGCCCGAAGTGAACGCCAGATCAGCGCAGGCGATGCAGCCCGTCATGCCAGCACCATCGCAGACGTGCGATGACCGTGTGCTCGAGAGCCAGGACGACAACGCGTGTGGGCGGGACGCAGCACATGCCCACGAAAAGGTCACAATCCGTCCAACAGGCCCACAACGTCGCACTGACGCTCCACCAGCACACCCAGTCGGACGACACCCGTGCTCAGCACGACACCACGCCTCCCACCGCTGCCGAGCGCGATGTCGAGGGTGGGTTTGGCGGCCAGGAGGATCTCGAAGATCGCTATGCCACCACGAGCGGAGAACACTAGCCAGTCGCACAACCCGTTCGCCGTTAAAGAAAAGCAGATACATCGGGATAACACAGGTATAATATCAGTCGAGCAGGTCGAGGATATTAGAGGGAGCGTGGGTCTTATCAGTAGCGTCCCCGGCGGTATCGTCCTGAAAACTTAAACAAGAGCGTCCGATCCGTCAACCAACCAATAACACCCGTCCGCGAGAAGCGTCCAAAGGCGAGAAAATCTAATCCAATAACATCACAGCACCCGGGGGGGAGGGGTCACATCGGCCCTGGCGACAGCTCGGGCAGCGCCGCCGCTCTGGCACAACGGCGATGGCGGCGCTGCACTCGGGCCAATCCAGGGATCAAGGTAGCTGCATGTCGCAATGCCGACCATCTCCCCGGCAGTGTCAGAAGGGTTCTGCCATCCCTTGCCCGCAGCCGCGGTCGTGACAGAGTTGCCAGACTTGACGGTGTATGTCGGCGGGGGCAACGTAGCGACCGTGCCCGTGGGTGTGTACGAGGGGAGCGAGGTCACCGCCCCGGCGTTGCTGATAGTCGCAGGTGGCCAAGCGTACTCGGCACTGACAGAGGTCGGGATCTGACCCGCACCAGCTCCGCCCGTCTGCCAAGGTTGAAGCGGTGGACTCCATATGTCTTGATCTGCACATGTTCCAGAAGCCGTGCGGGGGTCATAGGGCACCCAGCCATTTTGCAATCCAAGAGAATATGACCATTGCGGCGATTCGACGACACCACTAGCCGATGAGGCACCAATCTTCCACGTCCAGAAAAACCAATTCTGTTGTGTCCGACATTTATTACGTGGCGACTGGGTGCAATAGGAAAGACACGTGCCTGGAGAGCATCCATACTTGCCATTGCAAAGTTCATGATGTCCGTCTTCATCGTGGCATTCCACGCTTGCCAGTCCGTCCAGGGGGAGCAGCTACCTACATCAGGCCAGTCGCCAGGATAAGTCCCCTCGTAGCGCGTCCCGAGACCCACACCATTCACCCACAGTCCGCAGTCTGTGACGGCATTGCTAAATTCACCTGCGGCCGAGAGTCCGAAAGCGGCCATTGACGTGTTGAAATTCGACCCCCAAGTTTTGCAGGGTGTCTGAGCGTACGATGACATGGGAGCATCGGACTGAGAACCGAAGCAGATGTAAGGGTGGTTGTCGAGAGCGATACGGTCGGCGTTGGGCATGAAGCCAGCCCAGCTCGACAGCCCCAAGAAGCCATCATGAAAGGATACATAGGGCCCATTTCCTTGTCCAACGCCGGACGCCTTCCGGACGTTCTGATACGACTGAAAATAGCTGGGAACAAAAAGTCAGCCGTGTAGACTTGGCATTCGGCAGAGCGCAACACCAACTATCTAGATAGAGCGTTTTGGCCAACCGTCGATCCTTGGGGTTCGTTGGTTATCCCAAACATGACCACGACGTCGCGATACTCGGGCTGGGAGATGAACTCGGCGATGATACGAATGTAATCCAAAGATCGCTGTGCATTCGCCAATCCCATTGGACCATTGAGCACGTTGATAGAACCGAGTTTGCCAGAGTGATTCCAGCCGTTCTGACTGCCCGGAAGGGTGTGCAGGTCGAGGTTTATGCGGATGCCGTATTTACGGGCCCACTGGATCGCCTTGAGAAAGTATCTGTGGTCTGTCAGCTCGAGAGGAGCAGGCTCGTGGACGTAGCTTACTTCCAAGAAGTTTTGGCAAGAAAAGGTTCGCCGGCACGGGTCTCGATCGCCCAATACGGGAGGGGGATCCTGACAAAGTTGAGGCCGGCACCCGCGATGGCTGCGAAATCCTGCTCTGTCTGTCAAGAAAAATGAGGGACGACGACAGCGGGTTCGAATGACGTTTTCCCACAATGAACGTTTGGTAGTGAGTTTCCAGCTGGCCGAGGCCACCGCTGGCAGTGTCGGCTGCCATGGCTTCGCTCAGGGTCCACTCGTCAACGGCCTGGGGTGTCGAGTTCTGATACTTTTCATAAAGGGCGGGTGCACTGTGCGGATGTCAATCGTGCAAAGATGAACGAGAGGCAATGAGGAACTTGCATAAACTACGGAGGGAGGTTAGGTAAGAGCGCACGGGGGACAAGGACCACTCACTGGCTCTGTAACCAGCCAGCCGCCGAGGTTTACGCTGTGGTGACAAACGCTGATCAGATTGGGAAGGGGAGATGGAGGAAAGGACGGACCCAAAGATTCTGTCTGTGCCAAAGTTGAATGTCTGATTGAGAGGGGGAGTCCAAGAGTTGGGCTGGGCACCATTGTTGAACGGATCGTTCGGATCCCAGTACCAGGTGCCGCCGAACGAATTGATGTAGGTGAAGGTGGTGCCGTTCTCGATAGTGATGGTGCTGCCATTTCCTCCCGTGACAAGAGCGATGCTGCCGGTGCTGGACCCGCTGTTCCCTGTGGTGGGATTCGACGTCGCGGTGTTCCTCGACCTTGGCCGGACGACGAGGAAGTAGACGGGCAGGACGATGGCGAGGATGACGGCAATCGCTGCGAGGGAACCGAGCAGGAGGATGCGCCTCGAGGGCGAACGCGCGGGCGGACGGGCGGAACGCTTGAGCTCGAGGTAGCTGCTGGGTTCAGACAGGCCGGCGGGGTCGTCGTGGTAGTGGCCCGGGGAGTCGGGGCGGAGGGCATCGACGGAGGAGTTGGGGGCGGAGGGTGCGGTCTGGAACGAGCCCTGGGAGAGGACGGAGTCGCGGAAGTGGGGCATGGGGTGGGGCAGGCTGGCGAGCTCGACGGGTGAGTCAAAGCTGGCCGTGAGAGGCGTCGAAGGATCGTGGTAGACGGAGCTGCGCGGGCCGTGGACGAGCGGCGCGTAAGGAGTGTGCTGGGCCATCGTCGCCGTGTGCGGACAAGCGGACGGGGCTGACACGCACACGTGACCACTCACCGGCACGCGTTCACGTGACCACCTAGCAGCACACGTCCACGTGACCGCTCTCCGCGTCTGCCATGACTCGCACGTACGGAAGGCGCGCCGTCCAGAACGAGAACGTCCCGCCCCCGCGCAGGCGCACCGCCGCGAAGCGCAGACCTCCCACCCCCCGCCAGTCCCTCACCCAGCTCCACTTCGCCCTCGACTCCGTGCTGCGGACGTGCGCCCTCTGCGCCCTCTCGTACACACGGGGCGCCCCAGACGACGAGGCCCTCCACCGCACCCACTGCGGCCGGGTACAGCGCGGCCTGGAGTGGGGCAGGGACGAGGAACGCGACGCCCTCAAGGCCGGCCTGGTCGAAGTCGCTTCCGCCATCAGGCTCAGGGACGGCACGATGGGCCGCATCATCTGCTTCCCCGCGACCGCGAACGGGAAAGCGGGAACAAAGGTCCGCTCTCGTGCGCTCCGTTCGTGTTGTCCGTCTTGATGACGATCCAGCTCGCCCACTTGCTCGAAACCATCAACCTAGCACTCGCGTCCCCCCCACTCACACAGCCGGTCCTCAAGTGCTCCAAAGCATATCTCTTTCTTCTCCCTGCACCCTCAAGCTCCCATCGAGAGAAGATCGTCGGCTGCGTCATCGCCCAGCGCATCTCCACCGCAATGGCGGTCGCTGCGCCAGGATCCACCACCGATGTGCAGCGCCCCCTTGCTCGCACCCAACCCCTCGTCGCCGTCGATCCAGCCGCCGGTCTGTTCTGTCATCCCTCCCCGCTCCCCACGCCACTTGGGATACCCCGCCTGTTCGTCCCTTCAGCACATCGCCGCCAAGGCATCGCGACCCGTTTACTGTCCGCTGCCGCCGCCACCTTTATACATGGCTGCCCCCTCGACCCTACAAAAGGCCAAGTTGCCTTCACACAGCCAACGCAGGGGGGGTGTGCCGTCATGCAAAATTGGGGCAAAGGTCGTGTTCGTATCTACGAAGAATAGCAACGTCATGTCTGACCGTTTAATCGATGATTTACCTGTACGTGGAGCCTTTGACACACCAACGTTTTTACGAACGTATCGCGATCGTAATTCCATTCAACTTGCTTGAGTTTTGAGCCGACCACTTGGGAGAGCCTACAAGTTCCCGAGTGTGACAATTCATCAGTCCAGTGTTGTACGGCGACGGAAAGCACCGCAGTCGACCTCTACGGAGCGTCGTCGGCCGAAACCGAAATGAAACCCATCGGACCTTAGATGTGCATTCTACAATTATTCTACAAACCAAACATGCAGTAATTGTTGGATAAAAGAACCAAGAACGCCTCGATGCGCTCTAAAACCCAACGGCCCTCAGATGTCGCCAACACCAATCCCACGACCAGCACCTCAATAATTAGGCTTCGACTTTCGGTCTGTCGGTCAACTTGCTCGGAGGTGGCACATACGTCTGTACGTCGGACCGTCAGTCGAGTGCGTGGTCCAAGTGCGGCGGATACTTGCCCTAGCTTTGATGCCACCAGCACTGGGCAACCGAGTAGATCCATCAGTCAGCCAGGCATCCACCTCAGCCGCCGCGCCACGACCCTCACTAAAGACGTTCTTCTTCAGTATCTGGTCCTACACCGCTCGAAACCACTCACTTGATGCCCCAAACGATAAGCGATTGTCCGCGGCGACAGTCCCCAGCCGCAAAGATGCCCTCGACATTCGTCGAATATTTCTAACGTGCGTGTCAACTCTGCCTCAAGTGGGATGCACGGTAGTCAACACCTACCTTGTTGGGAGTTTGGATGTTCGACCGTCCGTCCTGTTTCACACCAAGAGCATGGATAACCTCGCTTTGAGGCCCCAGGAAGCCCAGTGCAAGAAAGACGAGCTGGGCGGGGAAGAATTTTTCCGAACCAGGAACTTCTTCCATCTTCCAACGACCTCCGGAATCTTTGGCCCATTCAACGCGAACTAAAGTGGTTGCGGATCGGTCGGACGTCAACTAGCTCCCTGTAAAACACATACCGGTGTTCAATCCTTTCAGCTTCCCACCATCGTCCAGCACAAACTCCTTGGTGGAAATACAGAATTCACGGGGATCTAAAGACAACTCAGTCACGAACATTCAGTAATCTATCTTACTCACCATGACCGAAATGAGCCGCAACTTCGGTATGCCCATAGTCAGTCCTGAATATCCTACATTTCATACACGGTGAACACTCCACAGGACTGAAGTTCAATACACAGCTTACCGAGGCCATTGTGGCCATGGGTTATCCCTCCCACGACAGCCGGGCGGCTGGGGCAACAATTCAAAGTTGGTCACAGACTTCGCGCCATGGCGCATGGCGGTACCAATACAATCATTACCGGTGTCACCGCCGCCAATCACGATGACATCCTTTCCTCTCGCGTTGATGTAAGCGCTATTTTGTAGCTCAGAGTCCAAGAGGGATTTCGTGTTGAGCTAAAAGAAATCAGTAGAAGAATGTCCGAAAATGAAATCAGCATACCTGGAGATACTCCATGGCGAAGTGAACGCCGTCGACGTTTCGGTTAGGAATCTTCAGGTCTCGTGGCCAAGTCGCGCCAGTGCAGACAACGACTGCGTCATTCTCTTGGTGCACAGCAGCCGCATCGACGTTGACGCCGACATGGGCATTTGAGACGAACGTCTTATATAATGTCAGTAAGCACGCAAGGACACCGCACAATGCGCTTACAATACCCTCCGCGGCCATCAGATCTATCCGCCGCTGGACGATCCCCTTGTCGAGCTTCATGCTAAACCAGCTCAGCAATACGAGAGTGCGTGATTTAGAGTCGCTTACTTAGGGATGCCATACATCAGAAGGCCACCCATACGGTCGTTGCGATCATATACAGTGACGGAATGACCAGCCTTGTTCAATTGGTCGGCACATGCAAGACCAGCAGGACCAGATCCAATGACGGCAACATTCCTGCCTGTGCGGAACGATGGGGGGTTGGGAACAATCCATCCCATCTCGAAGCCCTGGATCGGAAAGTTCAGCGTGCGAGCCAACAATGCATGGTTATAACAGCCTCACCTTGTCAATGATAGCGCATTCGATGCTCTTGATTCCAACAGGCTGCTCATTAATTCCCAACACACACGCGCCCTCACACGGGGCAGGGCAGACACGTCCTGTAAACTCGGGGAAGTTGTTCGTCATAAGGAGGCGGTTCAATGCATCTCTCCACTGGCCCTTGAACACCAGATCGTTCCATTTTGGGATGATGTTAGATATCGGACATCCAGTGTCTGATTGACAGAATGGGACTCCACAGTCCATGCATCGAGCAGATTGATATTTGAGTTCGCCTTCCGTAAGCCGAGTGGAGATCTCCTTCCAGTCCTTGACCCGCTTTCGAGGAGGTCTGTACGCTTCGTTGAGTCGTTGATACTTCATGAACCCGCGGACTTTGTCCAACTTGTGAAGTCGCTGCTTGGTAGCCGATTCGTCGACAAGGGAGTCTTCTATGTCACCAACAGAGGGTTCGTGGCGCTTAGGGGCGCTCGGAGCATTCGGAGCGGGCTCCTTAGGAAGTAAAATGTCCTCCAATCCCTCCGATGCGAGGTCGACCTGACTGGCTGTCCGAGAAGGAACGAGATCAATGACGTTCAGGCGCATCCTCTCTTCCTTCTCCCTCACAGCTTGCTCCTCCAGGACACGTTTGTAATCCAGAGGCATGACTCGCACGAAAAGAGGAAGAAGATGGTGGAAATCGTTCAGAACTCGGTTGGCAACCTCTGAGCCAGTATAATGCCGATGGTCCTCGATGAGACTACGAAGAGCGGCGATCTCTTTAGGATCTATGACCTTGCCAAGCTCTACCATCTCCATATTGACCTTGGAGGAGAACGTGTGGGCTGTGTCAAGAACATAAGCTATTCCTCCACTCATTCCCGCAGCGAAGTTACGGCCCGTGATGCCGAGAACCACAACTCGCCCGCCAGTCATATATTCGCAGCCGTGATCCCCAGTGCCTTCGACGACGGCATTCGCGCCAGAGTTTCGAACAGCGAAGCGCTCGGCAGCGATACCTCGAATGAACGCCTCGCCGGACGTCGCGCCATATAAGCAGACGTTGCCTATGATTACGTTTTCCTCGGCTTTGAATGTCGATTGTTTGGGTGGGTACACGATGAGACGTCCCCCTGATAGACCTTTGCCAACGTAATCGTTGGCGTCACCTTCCAGTTCGATCGTAATCCCTGGAGCGAGGAATGCACCGCAAGATTGGCCAGCAGACCCGCGCATGCGGATGTGGATGGTATCCTTGGGCAAACCATCCTCGCCATATAGTTTGGAGACACGATGAGACAGAGAGGTGCCCAGCGCACGGTCGGTATTCGTCACCTCGCACTCGATGTGGACAGGAAGACCCTTGGTGAGCGCAGGCTCCGATTCGTCGATAAACTTGTTGTCGAGGCGAATATAAAGCTTGTGATCCTGCTGACGAACACGATATGTAGCTGCGCCGGGGCGCATTTGCCATGCGGGTTTAAGTACGGCAGAGAGATCGAGGTGAGCAGTCTTGGTTGTGCGGAGTTTCTCGTCGACCTTCAGCATATCGGCACGCCCAACCATCTCGTTGATGGTACGGAACCCGAGCTTCGCCATGACTGCACGAAGGTCCTCCGCAAGGTAGTAGAAAAAGTTGATAACTTGCTCAGGCTGGCCAGCAAATTTTGTCCGAAGCTGGGGATCCTGAGTGGCAATGCCGACCGGACAGGTATTCACTGTAAAGGGAACTATGAGTACGGAATTTGTGTCGCAGAAAGACAGACTTACAGTGACATTTGCGCATCATCGTACAACCCATGGCAATGAGAGGCGCCGTGGCAAAGCCCCACTCCTCTGCACCGAGCAAGCAAGCAATTGCTATGTCGCGACCCGTCCGAATTTGCCCGTCCGTCTGAACTGTTACGCGACCTCGAAGGTCGTTCAGAACAAGAGTTTGGTGTGTTTCTGCGAGGCCAAGTTCCCAAGGTAGACCGGCATACTTGATGCTAGTCCAGCGAGAGGCACCGGTGCCACCATCATGGCCAGAAATCAAGATATGGTCGGCTTTGGCTTTTGCGACGCCACTGGCAACGATGCCTACGCCGACTTCCGAGACAAGCTTCACCGAGACGCGCGCACGAGGGTTCGAACACTTGAGATCATAGATGAGCTGTTTAAGGTCTTCAATGGAGTAGATGTCGTGATGGGGAGGCGGTGATATTAGACCAACACCGGCGGTCGAGTGACGAGTTCGAGCAATCGAAACCGAAACCTTGTGACCCGGAAGCTCGCCACCTTCGCCAGGCTTTGCACCTTGTGCCATCTTTATTTGCAGCTCGTCTGCATCAGCCAGATAATTGGACGTAACGCCAAAGCGGCCCGAGGCCACTTGTTTGATTGCAGAACGCATTGTATCTCCGTTAGGAAGAACTTGTGACCTTTCCGCATCCTCTCCACCTTCGCCGGTGTTCGACTTCCCACCAAGTCGATTCATGGCGATTGCAAGCGTGGAGTGAGCCTCCATTGAAATTGAACCATAGGACATAGCTCCTGTAACAAAACGGCGGACAATTTCATTCCAGGGCTCGACTTGTTCAATAGGGATTGGCGTCGCATTTTCCAAGCGGAAATCGAGCAGGCCCCGCAAGTGGATGCGCTTCGCTTGTTCATTGGCGTTGCGAGCATACGCATCGTATGCGGTCTGATTCTTCTCCCTGACGGCGTCTTGCAGATTGGCAATGCCCACAGGATCGTTTATATGCGCCTCACCACCGTCTCGCCAGTGGTACTCGCCAGATTCTGGCATACCAGCTGGCAAGATGGTCTCTCGGGAAGGCCAACCGCGTTCATGAAGCTCGAAGGCGTCAAGTGCCAGTAGCTCGAATGTCGCGCCCTGGACTCGAGACGCAGTCCCGATGAAGCAACGTTCCACTACTTCGCTGTGCAGGCCGAGGGCCTCAAATATCTGGGCGCCCTTGTATGACTGGAGAGTAGAAATACCCATTTTCGACATGACCTTGAGGATTCCATTGTCGATGGAAATTCGATAGTTGGCAATCAGATCCGCGACAGACTTGTCACCACCCTTGATGCTGTGAAGACGTGTCAATCCATGCCGAAACACAGTGCCTGTACCTTGTCAACTTACAGCCCTTCTCGACCAACTTTGTGTATTGTTTCCAGCATCAACCAGGGGCAAACAGCATCCGCGCCGTACCCAACGAGGACACAAAGGTGGTGCACTTCGCGGGCCTCAGCTGTCTCGACCATTAGAGCAACCTTTGCACGTTTCTTCTGCAGGACGAGGTGATGATGAACGCCACCACACGCCACCAGCGCGGACAAAGGTACACGAGAGGGGCCAGTGGCGCGATCGGACAGAACGATGACTTTGAAACCGTCCTCGATGGCTTGCGCTGCCTCGCTGCAGACACGCTGCAGCGCTAGCTGATATCCGGGAATGCCTTCCTCCTTCTGGAATGTGATGTCAATTGTGATCGAGGGCCAGGTAACGTAGGCGGCCTTCAGGTTTTTCATCGCGTTCATTTCTTCAAGAGATATCAATGGGGAAGGAAGAAGAATACGGTGGCACTGTTCCGACTTCATCTCCAGAAGATTACCCTCGGGCCCGACATAGCTTTCCAATGACATGACGATGCTCTCTCGTATTGGATCTATCGGTGGGTTAGTGACCTGGGCAAATAGCTGACGGAAATAGTCATAAATGATCCGAGGTTGGGTGGCCAATGCTGCTATGGGGGCGTCGTTCCCCATTGAACCCAACGCTTCCTTGCCGCTCTCGACCATGGGAAGCATAAGGAGGTTGAGCTGTTCGACCGTGTAACCAAACGCAAGGAGTTTGGGATCATTGCTGAGCGGTGCTTCATCGATGACAGGATCGATCTGGACATTTCCACGAATTACGCGCTTAAGGATGTTCGGAACATGTAGGACGTGGGTCTCGACCCATGACGCGAAGTTTTGTTTTGAAGCCGTGTTCCGTTTGAGCTCCTTGTCGTCTACGATCCTTCCCTCGAGCGTGTCGACGAGAAGCATGCGGCCGGGCTTTAGGCGACCTTTTTGCACGACCTTCTCCGGGGGAATAAAGACTGCGCCGACCTCAGAGGCACATACCATGATGTCGTCATTACTGACGACGAAACGACATGGCCGCAGGCCATTACGATCGAGATTAGCACCGCAATAACGGCCATCGCTAAAGGTGAACAAGGCAGGACCGTCCCAGGCTTCTTGAAGGCAAGCAGCCCAGTTATAGAATGCTCGCTTTTCGGGTTCCATGTGCTCGTTCCCTTGCCACGCCTCGGGGATGAGCATCATGATGGCTTCTGGCAAGGTGACGACACCGTTCACGACGAGGAGTTCGAGTACGTTGTCGAAAGCAGCAGAGTCAGATCCACCGGTTTCAATGATGGGATAGAGGAGGTCGAGTTGAGCGCCGAAGCTCGTCGAAGAAAGCACGCCCTCGCGAGCCCGCATCCAATTTTTGTTGCCACGAACCGTGTTGATCTCGCCTGACGAGGCGTGGCGTGTTAGAGCTCACCTGGTACCGCGAAGGACGACGTAAACTGACCGTTGTGAGCAGCCCACCTCATTGGCTGGGCACGATCCCACGAAGGAAAGGTATTGGTAGAGAATCGAGAGTGCACCAGAGTAAAGTGGGAACGGTACAGGACATGATTGAGATCATGATAGTAGTTGTACACCTGGGGAGGCGAAAGCTGCCCCTTGTACACGATGTTCTTGGAGGATAGAGAACAAACATAGAAACCCTTGGCGACGGTACTTTATATACAAGAAAGTCGGGGTGTTGTTGAGCGAAGTTCATTACCCCGAATGAATGAGAAAGGACAAACATGGTGTGCGTGGCATGCTTGCGCAATACGTAAAGCTGTCGCTCGAACGATTTGGCATCGAAGGGACCATTGTGGCACGTACTGCCGTCGCCGTAATGATCGCGAAGAACCACAAAAGGCTGGTAGATCGCCGGCTCCTTGCTGCTGGCAGCAGGGCCGAGGATGGTGCCGTCGGTCGGGACTGGGCGCCAGCCGAGCACGCGGAGACCCAGTCCGCTGGCGATGTTGGAAAAGATGGATTTGAAGCTTTCGAGCTGGATGGGGTCGTTGGCCTTGAAGAAGACGTTTCCGACGGCGTATTCGCCGGGGCCGGGCAAGGCGCAGCCGATCTCTCTCTCGGCCTCTCGCTGGAAGAAGTGGTGGGGGATGGCGGTCATGACGCCGGCGCCATCGCCATCGCGGCTGTCTGCGCCGGTGGCCCCACGGTGGGTCATGGCACAAAGGAGCTGACGGGCATCGGAGACGATTTTGTGGTTCTGCTCGCCTTTGATGTGACAGATGAAGCCGACACCACAGGCGTCCTTTTCGTACTCTGCGAGGTAGAGGCCCTGGTCGGCAGGAAGAGACTGGTCCCACGAGTCTGGGTTGCGCTGGACGGCATGGAAGCCGGTGTCTGCGAGCGAAGACGCCTCGGAGACCAGAGGGAGCTGCTGGTGCGGCGAGGAGGACATCGAGAGGGAACGCGAGGAGCAGGTGCCGGTGCGAGTGGGGAAGCTGATAAACCGAGCCGCGTGATGCTCCGGCCGATCACGCTGATGCTATCACTGATACCCCTGGCGGACACCCGCCGAATGCCGACGGCCCTCCGCCACCCGCCACCGCGCCCGGCCAGGTCCTGAGAACGGCAGCCTGGGCGTGGACACGCCCCGGGCGGAAATGACGGCCGGCGACGCGCTAGCGTCCAGCGAGCTGGGAAGAAAGCGAGCCAGACGTTCCCTGCATCAACCCGCAAGACGCCCTGGGCGGAAATTACGGCTCGTACCACAAGGGACGTGATGATTCCAGAATATCATACCGACAGCACTCTCGCGACGTCACCTTGCAGTACGGGCGAGGCACCCTGGTCGCCGTGAGCAGGGACCGCCACTGCTCAGTGTCGCGCCCCAAACGCTGCCTCGGGCATCGTTGCGGAGATTTGCCCCCCCATCTCGGAACCGCAAGACGGCTGCTCCACGACACGGCCCAGCGCGTGATGTCCATGCAACGAGTCAACGACGCGCCAAGAGATCGCCGGCTGGCTCGTTGCACTGGTGGGAGTGTTGCGTGGCCATGTCAGTGCTAGACCCTGCATGACTCCCCCATCATCCGGTCAAAATTAGAGCACATACTTGGCGTTCTTCTCAGTGGGTCAGGGTTCTCGTGGCTTCAAGTTGAAGCGTCAGGGTCTGACAGAAGGAGCCACCAAGTCGCGCGCGTCTCGCAGTGCAGTAGACTACCGTTGGAGATAAGATGGGCCATCGACTATCGACGAGTTTCAGACTCAATACGAGTGCGGACGTCGCTATTATAGCACCACCAGCCTGCGTCACCGCGGAGAGCCACCCAAAGTCCCAAGAAGCCGAATCGCGTGAGACTAGAGCACGGACTGCCTTGGAGCCGGTTTCAGACTGACCAACCCTAGTAGATCAACCCATGCCCAACCGCGCAAAAGAAGCCGCACGCGTGGTGCCTTCTCTCATCTCACCCTCCCAGGAAACGGTCAGGTTTGGCCCGGGAAAGCAGTCAGCCCCACGGGAGAAACTCTTCAGTCAAAGGGAGCACACTCCACTTCCACAACTAGACACGAGGCAAATTCGATATTCCGGCTATAGAGCTCAGCGTCATGCGGCCTTCATCTCACCAGGACGACCAGGACAGCAACCGCCAGATCATACCAAACAAGAGACACGAATCCCCGTGAAATCGAACCAGAGATGCTGTGCGGCCTTTGGAGGGACCACAATCTTCAACACATCAAAAAGTGGTGTCATTGACTCCTGCTGGTAATCTTCCCAGACATTGGGGAGCAATTGCCTTACTGGACCCGCGCGAACAATTGGCGGTGGGTATAGACCGAGGAGGTGGATGTGATGGATTAAGCGACATGTCTCTTGTCCAGATTCTTCTGATGGGCCACGGGAGATATATCGAGAAGGTCGCCATCTCCATTCAAGCTGACGTAGCATCTACTTTCCCCCGGTCATCATGACCATTGAGACGAGTCAAGTCGATTGTCTTCTGTCAATTTGATCTGTTCACCGTTCCGGTTCTGAGTCACAATGGATTGTGAATGTGCGTTCTCCCAGTCAGAGCATTCGTCATTGGAACAGTCCAGAGACAGACTAGAATGGTAACAAGCAATGAAGCTTAAGGGCGGTCCGAGCATGACCGAAGTATTCGCACGTTGTAAATAAAACCCAAGGCGATTGCCGAGATGCAGCTTCGTTCTATTTCATTTATCGGCCCAAGCCAAGCATTCTTACGGCCCGTACCCCCAATGAAGTCAGCCCGCACCATCGTGAAGTGCGCAGCACACCGCAGCTGAGTGATGTGTCCGGATGAAGGATTCATTTAGAAACGGCTGCATGACCTACCCTTGTGGTGTCCGTTATACTGTCGAACAGTCTCACCCGAGGCCATCTCCCAAAGTCGAGCAGTGTGATCCGAGGACGCTGTTGAGCAGTACACACCACAAATTAATGATCGAGTCAGATAATGGTTTCTTACCTGTCACCAGATATGCAGAATCCGCACTAAAAGCACAGTCCCACACCCATCGTTGATGCCCTTGTAGTACTTTTTCTTGCTTCATTTCGTAATTTTGCGATATGGACCATATCTTGACCGTAGTGTCCGCAGAACATGTGGCAAGGTACCTAACGTAGCCGCATGAGCCCCGACCGCAAACAGGAGATGAACGCAAGTTACCTAACGTCAGGACTGAGAAGAACACGCGTTATATATTTTTTGTGGGCACTGAACTTGGTTACAGCCTGGTATCTCGGGAGTTCAGACTTTTCTTCGTTGATTTTCCAGACGTAGCATTTTCCCTAATCGTGGCACGATGAGCGTTGAGGCCACGCGAATCAAAGAGCCATGCCTTGTTGTTTCCAGCGACCAGACACGATCCATCAGAAGCCAGACTGACCGACCTGATAGGCACATCGCCGGCAGGAGTCTTGGCTTGTGCATGAAGATATCAAGAAAGCGGGGATGAAATGGACACACCAGCTCATGTGAACAGAGATTTTCAGATAGATCCCACTGTTTGATGCATCCGGCCTGATCGCAAGATATCAATTCTCCTTGATTAGGATGGACGCAAACATCGTTGACTGGGCATGTGTACGTTAGCTCCATCCGTCAAGAGAACTATGATGAAACTAAGTACCAGGGGCCCCATTATCATAAGTGCGGTGCACCTGCGTGCTCCTAAGGTAATATATGAAAAAAGTCCGAGGAACTGATGGATGAGTACCTGAGGTCCCATATCCTGATGGTACCATCTTCACTGCCAGTAACTAGCCATTTCCCTTCGCTGTGGAAGGAAACGGAGGTGACATTCATGGTGTGAGCTTCGAGACAGGTCAGCTACCGAATACCATTCAATGACGCGAGAGCTAGAGAGAAGGGAAGAACCAACCGGGGTGGAGGACGTGCTTGCGATCTCGTAGATGTAAACTTTCTTGTGGATTGCAGCAGCCAACAAACGTTTGCTAAGAAGCCAACGTCAACGAGACCCTCTGCGAGACAAGGGCTGGGTTACTCGGGAGATATGGCGAGACGATTTACTTGCTGATCACGAAAACGAAGCATGACCTGATCCGTACGAGGAGATGGAGGAGACAGTGCTCACACCAGATTCCCCCGACCTTGCGATGGTGCGGGAGCAAATTCCACTCCAAGCTTCCCAAAATCTTATTTCATGGTCGTACGAGCCCGTCACCAGAATGACTGACATGCTTCGTCACAGCAGCAGTTAAATGAGGGTTCTCTGGAACGTTGCACTGGCAGCGTCGGACGTCGACCAATTACTTAATCAGATTCCATGGGCTTCCCATGTCCCACCGCCTTTGACAATTTATGATGCGTTTCTGACTGGATTTCGCCTCGCGTTTCTCTTCAGAAAACTGCGTGCGCACGCACATGATCCTCGCATTCAAGATCCACCAGCCTGGTGGTCCGTTCATTTAGCTACAGAGCTCCGCTCAGATGGAATCTCAACGGGGCTAGGCCAACTCCCGAGGATCAGGTCCGGCTGGAGGATGGCAACGTGTGCGTGCAGTATTTGTCTGCCGCGCGTCACACCATCCGAAGATCAATCTGCTCTCTTGTCGCAGGGCAACTTACGAGTGCTTGCCTAGGTGGGGTCCTCGAGCACTATTACGTCCCTCCCAAGATGCCGCCCTACTTCGGCCTTCTCGAGTTCATACACTCACGAACGAGACATTGTGGTATTTGATTTATCGGGCATCTCTCAAACACGCACTCAGTCGCAACTCAGATCTGTCGTCCGTGAATTAATTGAGTTCGGCTATTGCAGTTGCTCGCTGGCTAGTTAGTGTGTCGTTGCAGCACCTTGTTCTTCAAGCGACATTCATATCGAAATTCCACACCAAACAGCTAGCCCTTCTAGGTGCGAACGAATTAGGCACGCCCGTCAAGTAACTAGGTCCTATCGCCGATTGCTCCCCACTGCAAACTTGAAGTAATATCTCGAGATCGACGGATAGATCCAGGCTTCAGAGGTTTATAAGGGGAGCACAACACTAGCCATGATCCCCATAGCCATTTGCCGCCCACCGTTTTGGCTATGAACGCATTCCCTGTAAGTCGCCACCTCCTCTCTGGAACGCCGCTGACATGGACCCCAGCACGGAACACGAGTATTCTTCTGGACCGCCGCCGGCGATATCAAATATGGCACTGTACAATCCACGAGCCGCCTTGCCGACGTAAGCCCCTCGCCACGGCATACCCACCATACCAGTATCTAACGGTCTGTAGGGGACGCAGATCATTGTCGTAGAAGTGGATCGAGGCGAGGGCCATCGCAGCCTGCCGTGGGTAGCTCGAGCACTGCGGCGCCCAACGCATATACTGATGCCGACGACAGTGTTTCCAGCGTCTCAAAAGTAAACTAAACCGAGCCGTTGTTCAACGCTCACCGTTCATCTGCATGGTAGATCCCGTAGACTCGTTAGAGGCATCGCATGGACCCTTCACATTCTCCCGCACTGTATCATCGACCATATGGTTATTTATTCACATGTAGTCGCGGAGTTTCTTGTCCTAATGCACATCATGTTGTGTTTCGCCCTCAGTTCACCAGGCTTGGGCTCCGGAATACGGTGTCAAACAAGCAGTTTTGTCATGGCGTGTCTCCAAACCACATGGCGTCAGTTTCTAGGGTTCTGGGAACCGGCGCATAAATCTGGACTGCGCGTTTTGCTGTCCACCTACTGGCACGGTATAGGTCGGCAACTATACGCACTCGCTTGCTGATCCCTCCCTGGTCGACAGGACAAAACTGGGGCGAGGCACGGACCAAGCGAGAGTTTGACGTCAAGTCTAGACCAATGAGTTCGGGGGCTAATGGACCTGGCCTTCTGGACTGCAGGCAATGCTTCGACGGTCAAGAGTCAGGACGACGCCTGGTCTGATCGTGGGGTCTGCCAGTGGGCACCCATCCCCTCGTTCTCGCGTTCTTCCCCGGAGGTCGGACTAACGTCATTGGCAATGGGGTCGCAG
Source organism: Boletellus ananas (assembly GCA_038089895.1). NCBI lineage: Eukaryota > Fungi > Basidiomycota > Agaricomycetes > Boletales > Boletaceae > Boletellus > Boletellus ananas. The sequence goes on along the minus strand of JBBPLS010000029.1, from coordinate 25,495 downwards.
GGACACCCGTCTGCATGACAATTTAGAAGTGCCCCATTTGTGCTCTCGCGTGAATCCGTTTACATGTCCGCGCTCTCGTGCTTGTCAACAGACGCACAAGTAGATCGGACATCATGTTGAACAGACGGAACCAAAAAAAACGTCGTTTCACATCGATGCGATCCTGCAGAGACTACTAGTTTCACTCCCAAGCCGAACCCGGGTGTGTACGTGTCGGCGTTGCTGTGTTGCCGTAGTCGAGAAGCGCCAACGATATTCATTATCTCCGTCCAGTTTCAACAGGACAAGACTGAGTACAAGGTACTGGACGCTGGACGCACTGGGACCGTTCCGCAAAGTCTGACTTCACTCGCGGCAGGTTTCATTTACATTTGCCCAGCCGATCAGGTAGTTTCAGGTTGTGTCCGCGCATCCATACAGTCCTACTTGGCCGAACTGAGAGAAGGCAAACTATAAGCGATTGTATGCGCACCCTGATCATGATACTGACACGTTGCCCACGCTTGGCTTGGTCCGTGTCTGTCGAGGGTAGAATCGCGTGCGTCCAGTGGTACCGGATGTCGTCTCTGTGGCATGCTCAGTGTAGGGATTCGACATGGATGCATGCACGTCACCTCTGTAGATAGATGCTGCCAGACGGAAGTACTATGTCGAAACTCCGTGACCCTGCGGAACTCGGGGACTCCATTCTTAATGTCCTCGTAGCCCCTAGACTCACACCCAATATCCATCCACCACTCGCAGCAACATTATCAATGTGAGGGAGGATTCTCCCGTTCGAGGCCAGGTGCAACAAGTGAGTCTGTGTATTTTTCGATGGGCAGAGAGCACGCAGGCGGTCCAATACTGGGGTCAGTCCATGGACTTTGGACTCTGGCCAAGAAGCGAGATGCATTTCGCGATAATTCCGGATGACATTGTCGTAGTGGCCCTTGGCAAACGTTCCGATAGAGAGGGGAAAACCGAGGGATTTGGATAATGTGCTCACCTCGTGGAACGTGTAACACTCATCTGGCAAGAATACATCTTCCACACGAGCACCGTCCGAGGCTGGATTCTTGACGCGGTAGTCTCTCTGGAGTCTGCGGACACGTATGTTTTCGGTGGCGTCGAGCCGACTCAAAGCGGTGGTCAGCAATATCCGCTGCTCGTGGCTGTCCAGGAACATTGGCCAAAAGGTGAAGCCATCTGGCAGCGGGCTGCTGGCGGTTGACACCAGCTGCCCGAGAGTTCTTCCTGGGGAAGCTGCCGGGGCGAACTGTTTGGTAGTGACGCTTCGAAAAGGCCTCATGACGGCCTGGCGCCGTCGTGTTGCCGAACCGGAACTTGTTTCTCATGCGCGTCTTCCATCGCTGTATCGCAAGGGACAGACCGCACGACCCCTCCTCGGCACTTTATCCGAACGAGTCTTCCAATTTTCAACGTCGCAACACCGGACCGGTCGTTGACGATACACTTCATGGCCGTTCATGACGCAGCCGTTTCGTCAAAGAGTCAGGATCAGCAAGGTAGCCCCTTCTATGCCGCGTTGGCTCGGACGACCACGCGGGCCATCGCACTGTATTTCTCTCGTCCAGTCAGGCTGTTTCGGCCGTCCAAAGGCAAGTCCAGTAGGATGGGGATGGCCCTCGGCTGACGTCCGCAAACCTAGTGAGCGGTTGGCACTCGCTCCGGGGGCATGCGGACAGAGAGGGAACCTCTCTGAGTCCTCAGTACATCGTCTCGCTGATCAGGAATCAAGGTGTGGTGTCTACCCTCGTCTTGGGTGTGCCCGGATGGGACCAGTACTCATACCGCCGCAGTTCATGGTGATACCCAAACACTTTGTGCCACCGATGCTTGCCAACGCTGTGCTGGGTACGGTCCTCTGGACCACGTACATCGAATGCTCGAGTCATCTGCAATCTCGTTTTGGAATTCACTCGATCTTCGGGGTTGCATTGTCAGGTGCTGCTGCAGGTGGCATGCAAGCCTTGGTTGCTGCACCCGTGGAAAACATGCGACTGGTCATCGAGGGGGGAGGCGGGAGAGGATGGTCCCATGCGTGGAAAGAGGTTTTCCGGGGGACACGCCCGGCGCACGTCGCAAGCAGATCCGATCAAATCAGAGATGTTAGACAAGTCAGACTCTGGATGAAAGATGTAGGTGAGATGGCCGGACGTGGCTGGACCGGATGGGGCTGGGGCTGTGGGAAAGATGTGTTTGGTAGGTGTCGGTGAGCTGGGAACGCCGGTCAAAGCATCTTACCTGTGCGCCCTTTAGGTTTTGCCGCCTTCTTCACGGTCTTTGAGATCACGCGCACGGTGGCAGGTCAAGTCAAACTTGCCACACACTATGCTCTTCAGAGACTGTCGGGGGACGAGACACCACACGGTCCTCACGTGCCACGATTTACGCACGCTTTCACCCTGGTCTGCGGGGGCGTGGTGGCAGGTTTAGCATATGAGGGCCTCTGTAGGCCATGGGATGTGGCCCGGCGAGTCATCTTCCTTGAGAAGACACTCACGTCCCACCCTGGCAGCCGAAAACCACCGTTCTCTGTGTTGACGCGAAAGGCCCAGGTGGATGGGATCGCATCCTTTTTCCGTGAGCATTCGCCAAGTTTACATGGACGTCACGAGCTGCGATCCAATATACACCAGCGGATCTCTTCCGTTCTTCGGACACTTTCCCGAGTTGGTCCGTGGGGAGTGGGTTTTCTTGTATGGGAGTCATTTGGGTCGGGTTTGGATTAATAGATCGGCAGGCAGAAATGGAACGCTCGGGTTCCCCGATGCCAAGTCGTGTTCGTCGCTGCAGTGGTTGTGGTAGACTCGCACGCTCAGCGCTCAGCGATTGCGGGCATGTAGGCGAGCTGCAACGCGAACGCCCCACGACCGCTGTGCCTGCGCTGATGCACAAGTCCTGCTCCGTCGCGACGTGCTCGGTGGCAGACGCGTTACGTATGGTGTGCATGTGGCTATGCGGTTTCTTGTGGCGTCGCTGTCGTCTGACCCGTTCTCGATGATCGCCGTTGACGGGCAGCCACGGACCAGCTCCTGCAGGCTGAGCGATCCTGGGAGGTCGTTATGACGAGAACCAGCACGGGAATTCATTGATAGTCATGGAAGCGAGGAAGAGTGATAGTCTGACAGCAGGAGCGGAATCAGGCTCGGATCGAGTCGCGACGCTGTGGATGGCGGTCCCCTTGATCTGAATTTGACCCGCCCGCCCAACAGATCCATTAAACTTTAGCGCTTTGGCTCTGTACCGCGGCGGTGAACGACCCAGCTCGGTTTCCTCCCCTTCCGCCTGTTGCCGGCGTGACTTGAAACCCGCCAGCGTCCGGTCATCGGGCCCAGACGGAGCTAACTGTTCGAGCAGCGCAGGAATGCATGGCATGCGTGGCCCCTGCCGGCGTTGGCACCGCAGTGAAATCAGGCTGGTGTTCACTGATCCACTTGCCACACTCAACCTGGACCCACGCTTCGACCGAGCTGATAACTTCAAGTCGTTCCATGGTACTGAAACGTTTCCGACCCACCCCGTTCACCCCTGAGCCTGGGATCCTTCAATTTAATCTCGAATGCGAGTATATCTCCTTCCCCTTGGAACTTGTGTTCGCACATCCCTGCAGGGTATCCTATACCTGTCGCTGCTTTGACACCAGTCCAGACGATTGATACGCCCGGACTACGACTGGCGACCGCACAGTACCCTCACACGATCGCACGTCTCTGCTGCTTCAGGATAACCGGTGACTGGTGGGCGATCCACCGCCTACTGTGCCGCGGGGAAGGGACCACTCAACATGTCACAATGAAGTTGGTCGGTTCCACCAACACTGGGGACTGCCGGTCTGTTCGCGACCGAACACGAAGACTAAATAGACTCCCCCTCCCTGTATATATACCACGAACCTATACACGCGGCCATATCTTGATACTAACAGACAATGATAAGTGTAGACTACTGCAGGCCCCTGAACGATCACGACCTCGGAGTTCCCCGTGCCTCGAGTCTGTTTGGTCTTGCCCTGCATGGCGACCGCAAAGAACACGCGCGGGTGGTACCGATCAGCGTCCGCGACGGCATCCAGCTCCCCATCGACCGCAACGAACCTGCAATTTCACGAACGTTCTAGACATTACATAAGCAAAGATGCTACTTTTTAAGCATTGGCCAGCTCGATGATCTCAAGCCGGTCGAATTGGTGCTCGCGTTCAGCTGTCCGCACGATCACTGGTCACCGCTCACCAGCATGCTTCGTTGTGCGCGAAGAGGATGTGGTCAAGAGTTTTCACCGGCCGCGAACACGGAAACCAGTTGTCGTTACCACCCTGGGGCGCCTGTACGTTCTCGAGCCTGGTCAGACCGGTCGTTCGAGCCGTCACCATTACTATCAGATCTTCCACGAAGGACTAAAGTCGTGGTCTTGCTGCTCGAGTCTCAACAAGCCAGTCCTAGACTTTGATGAATTCATGGCTGTGCCTGTATGCACGTCTTGTTGCCCGTCCGTTACCTTCATCACTGACGCTCTCTGGCCACACCGGAAAGGGGTGTGAGGTCGGTACACATACAGAGGTAGCGCCGCAAGCCGTCCCTCGGGTACCGAAGCCCGCAGCCACAGAGATCCTCACCGTGACGGGATCGAGTGATGGAAAAGAGGTGTATTCTACCGCACCAGCACCCCGCTCACGGACATCGGCCCCTCCACCCACAGCGTCCCCTTCCGAGTCTGTTCCCCCTTGTCCAGGGGAAGAGGACGACGTAAACGTGGTTGTCGCACCCGGGACTCAGTGCAGACGCAAGGGATGTAACACTGTATTCGCAAGCGACGCCGAAAACCGTACCGGAGATGGCGAAGGCACCGTGTGCACATATCACCCAGCACCAGTACGTGACGGATTCTCCGCAACCTCCGACTTGCCCGTCCATTGACTGGCTTGACTGTTTTGTAGCCGATTTTCCACGAGGGAAGCAAGGTGTGTAAGCCCGTAGTTTGCATCGCCTAAACACCATTCGCGGTATCCTTCTATTCGTACGTCTGATGGTTCTCATTCGGTGTTTAGGGTTACCTGTGCTGTAAACGACGGGTCCTAGAATTTGAAGAATTCCTCAAGATCGAAGGGTGCAAGAAAGGCCGCCATGTGTTTGTCCCGAAGCAGAGTGCATCCGAAGGACTGGTGCGCGATACCACTTTCACATTACCATCGCGGCTTCGGACCAGTTTGCTATTATCAGGCCGAACAGTTCACCGAGTGTCGTGTAGATCATTACCAGACACCAAAGGAGGTGCACGTGTCTGTGTTTGCCAAGCAAGCTGACAGGGACAGAAGCAAAGTGGTAGTTGAGGAGACACAGGTCGGTGCTGCCGCGCAAACGCACATCAACCCTTTCTCTTGCCTTACTCTCGGGCATCTGCAGGTCCATTTTGATTTATATCTTCCCGCTCAGAAAAGGTTCAAGCGGACTATTCAACTTTTTGGTCCAGTCGAGCCAAAAGGATCGTCGTACAAGTTCTTTGGGACAAAGGTGGAAGTTGTCTTGAAGAAGCTGGATACCCGAAGCTGGACTGTTCTCGAGAAGACGACACAGGGCCTTGGGAGTTTGAGTTTGACGTTTGGGGTCGGTGGCAGAACCGGCACGATTGGTGGGAAAGAAATCATACTTGACGAGCAGAATAGACATCGAGTAACGTGAAAAGATATCCGATGGTTATCGAGATAAGTAGCTCGCGTGGATCTCTAGCAAGAAGTATAATTATGGACCTCTATGCGTGTGTACTTCAAAAGATTGAACGGTAACCGAACAATTAGAGCTTGCCCGGCACTTCTATTTTCTGGAACACTTGAATAATGTCGTCCTCTTGGAGATTATCAAAGTCCTGTAAGTTAATGCCACAATCTGAACCTTTCCTGATCTCGGTCACTTCCTTCTTTAACTGCCTTAATGCATCTACAGAACCTGGTGACAAGTCCCGGTTCGTTGAATGTGCCAACCATACCAATATGACCGTACTCACCTTCATATATGACCTTGTCTTTTCTTAGCACCCTTACAGTGCTTGATCGTTGCACAATCCCGTGGGTGACCCTACAGCCAGCGATCCTTTTGTAGCCTCCTTTAACATGTATTTCGAATGTTTGTAGTACTTTAGCTTCGCCGGTGACTTTGATGTCGTAAGTGCATGGTAGGAGGGATATGACGCGATCTCGGACATCGTCAATGACGCGGTATATGATGTTGGATGTATGAATCAGGACATGATTCTGGGAGGCCGAGGCTCGGACAGCCCGTGGCACGCTAACGGAAAATGCGACAATTATCGCTGGCGAGGAATCAGCAAATACATGCGAGAAAGTTTGCACATGGACCTACCACCTGCGGTCTTGGCCATCGCAACATCAGTGTCGGAAACATCACCAACACCACTAGAGACGATCTTGACACCTGCCAAGTGATTCCCAATATCCTTGACTGCATCCACCAGAGCCTCCACGCTGCCGCTAACATCTCCTTTGACAACCATCCGGAGATACTTCTTGGCTTCCAATGTGGAGGGGTCTTCAGTGATCGTAGACAACGCACTGTTACCTCTCCTCGTCTTGTATGCAATCTCTCTCTCCTTCGCCTCCCTTTCCTTGTCCGCTTGCCTCATAGCATTTATTGCCTCAACGTCACCTAGAGCATTCTCTTGGTCACATTTCCGTTCTCGATTCGCACATGCTTTTTTGATGTCGACCTCGCTGCCTGCTAGAACCTCTTCACCAGCAGCTGGGAGCGACTTCCAGCCCGTGACGAGGACAGGCGTTCCAGGACCGGCAGAAGCAATGGACTGTAAGGAAGGTGAAAGAAGGCGTCGAGTGGAGCACTGGCAAGTCCCTGCTAGAAGGGGTGTCCCTGAAGAGAGTGTGCCACGGGTCATCAGGACAGTTGCCACAGGACTGCACGTAGATCAGCACTCGTGACATCAGCGGTACTAGAGTGTGTATGCATACTTACCCGAATCCTTTGAGCATCCTAGACTCGAGGACGTACCCTACGGGCGCACAATCCTGCTCTGCACGAATATCCATTACATCAGCAAGTAAAGCAACCGTTTCAACGAGTTCAGGCAGCCCAGATCCAGTGATCCCAGAGACAGTAACACAAGGGACGTCCCCCCCAGCCTCTTCTAGAGAGACACCGGCAGAAAGTAAACCTAGTTTAGTCTTTTCCTGTGAGTGGAGAAACGTGTGGGTGTCAGATTGACCGCAAAGGGTTGCATAAGACATACGACGTCGGCTTCAGGTTTGTCAACCTTGTTAATGGCAACGACCATCCCAATGTTGCCCCCCTCCTTCTCACGTTGGACAAGCTTGATGACCTCCAGCGTTTGCGGCATGACGCCATCATCGGCGGCAACAACCAAGACAACAATGTCGGTGGCTGAAATTCCGCGCGCGCGCATTGCCGAGAAGGCAGCATGTCCGGGGGTATCCAAAAAAGTGATTAACCGCTCGTCCTTCTCGGATGCTGATGAGGAATCGCTACTCATGCCTAACGGGACAGAGAAAGCACCAATATGCTGCGTAATTCCTCCCGCCTCAGAGGCAGCAACCGAAGAGGAACGGAGCTTATCGAGAAGAGTAGTCTTTCCATGGTCAACGTGCCCCATCACGGCTACAATAGGGGGACGGGTTGGTAGAAGGTGGATGTTTTCCGGAGGTGGTCTGTCAGATAACACTGAGGTTAACGGCATACCCTGAGGTGTTGGAGGTTGGGAAAGTATGCTTACGGGGGGTACAGGTCGAAAGCGGCTTCGTCATTAATTATCGGGTTACGACCGAACTCTTGTACGAGCAAGGCAGCATAGTCGCAGGTCAAAACTGTGGGGATAAATTAACCGTTATGATGATGAGACAAAAAGAACTGCTAACCGTAATCGTATGAAGATTCATCTTGCATCCCTACCTCATTCATTTTACGTTGAAGTGTGCCTTTGAGAGAAGAACCTCCAGTTCAGCTCATTGTATGTAGGAACAACAAGTTTACCATACGCAGGCGAACATTTAATAGTTTGGCTAGTTGTCCAACTGAAATGGTCGACGGAATATACAGATCCATATGCACCTGCTTGGGATAGAATCTCCTACTACTCTCTCTTTTCCCTTGATCTTCATGCCGGCGATTGATTTCGGTCGTGCTACGCTTGTGTGCATCTACAAAAAATTCACGGCCAGAACGAACGGAGCTACTCTTTTTGTAGTTTGAACTGGATGGGCGTGGCGGGGGGCGATCGATGTGGGGCTGCAAGCGAATGGGCCGAGGTTCGTCAGACCGGGCTGGTAATGGTCGTAATGTGGGAAGTGCGCTAGATCGAGGGTGCGCGACGGGGGCATTGGAAAGGAAAGGGCCATGTTCGCTAGACTTTACTCGGAACTGGGGAGGAGCGGGGGGATAAGGAACGTGCGGACGAGTGGCGAAGTCAGAAATTCGGTCTGTTTCTGACCGAAGGACCTGCCTCAGGCTAGCCTGATGTTTCTGAGAGTTTTCCGCGTAGTAGCGAGCAACGACAAGTGAACCCACCTGTATTTTAGGTGCTGTAGCAGCAGCCCGCACGTTTCTTGGAATGCGAATGGCGGTTGACCGCCGATGCATCGTCAACGCTTCAACTCCGTGCCACGACGTAGCAGAGGCTAACCGGACGAGGGCGTCACCATTACAGAAAATAGTACCCGACGTGGCCACGTGAGCAACGGTCTGTGTTCTCGAGTCTCCACCTGGCAAGATGGCTACACTCGTCGCCTGTTCCCGTCTACCGCCAAGGGAGCTGTCTTTCTGCACACCGCTAGCACAACAGTTTCGGTCATATGCCCTCTCCCGCTTTTCGGATCGTACCACTGGCTTCGGGAGGGGTTCTCGAGGTGGTACATCGCGCAGGACCCGTCCCATCCCTTCCTCAGAAGACGGCCTGTGGACCTCGTCAGACTCTGAGGAGAAGCCATTTGTGAACCGTTCTCAGACATGGAAGCAAAACATTCGCGCTACTTCCGACCCCGAGATCGGTTTGAAACATTTACTAATGAGCAATGATGAGCTGGTGGTCACAAGGTGTGGAAGAATAAAGGGTCTGGCTCCTTTCGAGGCCTCACTGTGTCCAGACAGCTTGAGATGCTCAATATCTTCATGGGGTTTGAGCAGGCAAACCGGTATGCTATAAGTATGTCTAGACTGTACTGCAAAGTCTTCTCTCAAATTTATACACTAAACTGCACTGTACAGCCAACCCAGACGGTGAAACGCTCGGATATATTGTTGAAGAACCGCGGGGTTTCTTTTCAATACTCGCAAGGCAGGTATTCAGGACGCACCGGCCGTTCCGAGCACTGGTCATGGACCTTGAAGGTTCTCCCATCCTTTGGGTACGTTCTTATAGGCAGGCACTATAATGTCAGCATGAAAAAATTCTATCGCAGATCCATCGCCCGTTTTCCTGGATAAATTCTCGTATGTTCGTCCAGCATCCCAGCCACCATGCCTCTTGCGACCGGGAAGGAAAGCCAGTTCTCGATACTTTCGCAGAGGTGCAGCAGGAATGGCATCTGTGGAAAAGGAAGTATAATTTGTTTCTGCGGTATGTGTGTTCCTAGCTGGCTCTCCCCATCGTCCTCGATCAGTCCGCTGACCAGGTAGTTGTCTCCTTTCCCTTTGAACTGCCTCGTGGCTCTATTTTGCCCCTCTTCTTTTTTCGGTGTCTTTCGATCTCGCATCTGCATGGATCGCGCGCTATCACCTCGATTCTTGCGATCATTATGGATCCCATTCAATGCGAGTGCGATTTAATCTCAACGATAAATCCACCTTTTCCCAATCACGTATATGCAACAACCGTGGATTAATATCGTATGCTTGACGTTGTCTCCGTCCTCTGAGTCACTTTCCATCGGTCTACCAATTCCCGCTCGTCCGCCCGTGATGCCTCACTTGCCTCGAATCCATCCTTTTCTCGGTAACCGGGATACAACTGTCGCCTCATCCACATAATGGTCGCACTCCATCCAACTGGGCTCTGCTCTGTCGATCTCATATTCTGGCTCGTCGACTTTAATTCAGGTGTGGAAATATGTTTTTATCTGCTCGATGAATGGAACTCATATTTTGATGGCTTCCATGTCTACACGTGTCGGATTGACAAAATACCGCGATGGTCGGCACTTTGTGATGATCGTGTTATTGTCACATACTATCGCGAATACCGGGTTTCTTGCTTGCCTGATGTCCTCTGCTCTGGTTGATCGCGCCTTACACCCGCGCGCATTCTTGTCTTTTCCGTGATCGTATCCGTTGGCGTGTGGCCACTGGTATGTTCCCCCCTCTCTAGGCGTTCGATCTGTCTCACATCCCTAGCTTGTTTATTTTGCTGCCTCGTAACGTCCGATTGTGCGACCTTGTATTCGGATGCCCGATTTTGATCACGGTGATTGCTCGGCTGATGGGTGGGAATACCATGTAATGGTGGGCGATTCCCTGAATCGTGCTTTTGATAATTGGATGTGTTTGAACCGCATGTCGCTCTTTTTCAATCGCTTCCCCCAAGTTTAGGTCTACCCCTCATCGAGTGCTTACACCCATTGGGTCGGACCTTCAACCTGAGCCCACCACGCGTGTATACTTCAACCAGTTTGCACGTATAGACGAGGGTTTATGGGCATGGTATTTTATTTTACGGGATGCACGGGGGGTAGGCATTGCTAGCGTTAACAGGGCATTTAGAGGATTTGGGAGAGAGGTAGGTGGAAAGTAGAATGGACCCTAGAATGGCGCAAGTAACATTTTCCAACCCCAGATTTTCACAGATACAGGGCGGTATAACGTCTCCTTCCGGGCACCCGAAGAAAACATTCATGGCTTAAGCCAGGGCAGTGGGCAGATATTGCACCGACCAGGGGCAGTTAGTAGCCTCACCATCGATGAGAGGGCGGTATGTACAATCTGTTCACCACAATGAAGTGCTAAACAATTATGAATAGCTTGTGTTGGCTACGGCAAGTGAGACGGCTCATGTAGCCTGTGTAACTTGTAGATGCTGATCGGTACGCCAGTCAACATCGACTATGATTATTTCTCCAGACACTCTGAAGGAGGGTGCGTAACCTTCGCCAACTTGACCGTCTCATACTACACATATGACAGGCACGGACTGACGTTCTGGTGGAACTCAGGAGAATGAGCATCATAACCTAGTAACATTGCGCGTACATACATACAACAGCACAGGTTGTACCCTAGTACCCTTCGCCTACCTCACACAGAGCTTCAAGAAATACCTTTAAGTCGTCTTGCTCGATCTCAAGTACACTTGTATTGAACGAGTTGTGCGAGGACCGGGCGTTGCATCGTTCTTTGGCATTAATAAAGGCTAGACCAAACTCACTGACCAATGAATTTCAGTCTGCTCGAGTACATTGAGGGAGGCCTTTGAAAGCTTACTTCTTTGTGACGTCCCCTAATTCGAGTGAACCCATGACCCCAACAACGATGTACGTCTCCGTCTTCTCGTTCAGGCACGCCAGAACGAACGGTAAGCCCCTCCTTCCCCGGACAAGTTTCGTGCCTGGCAACTTGTCCCTAAGGGCATCAATTAACCAGAGTGCCAAACGTGAGAGCACGCCAGGGTGGGCGAACAGTGCGAGATCGGGACCCTGAGAAAGAACAACAACACGATGGGATCGCATTGTACGGATATCTTGCTTGTCGATTATTGAGGTTCCTTGTCGTATGATAGCCCGGTGAAGTGACATGGACAGTGCGAGCGCATCTCGGAGAGAGACGGTACTGCATGATTAGGCATCTAGTTACAGATCGACTTTAAAAAGGACTTACTCGGTGAGGGCATCATATGCTACCCAGAAGTTTCTCGCCCACCAGGGAACCGCCGAGTGTTCTTCTGTGTTGTCCAGAATCTCTGTATCTCCCTCCCCGCTGGCGTTGGCACCTTCACCACGCTCTCTGCTCTCGTGTGTTTCATTAACTGTATGTCTACTGCCTTCCCATACGCGCCCACTGCCAAACCATTCTCCACCATGTCGGGCACCCTCGATTTCGAGCTCCATCCTGACCCCACCGGCCACATCCAGAAGTGCGCTGACAGCCTCAACGGCATCAGCGGCACTCAGGGGAGGGGCACGGTAACCAAAACACCGGACAAAGGACGAGTAAGTGAGTTCCACAAGGCCGTATTCGGGAGCGATAGCATCAAGCTTCGATCTTAACTGTTGCTTAAGATCGAGGTCCATATGTGCATATAGCTGCTGAGTCTGCGGGATTGAAAACCTGCCTCGGATGAGATTAACCTTTGCGGTTCGTTGAAACGGTTGCCTAAAGGTCACAATCACCCCATTTTTGCGAGTAGGCCTGTAAGCCTCTTCCGACCACGTTCCTTCCAAATCCCGAGCTTTCCTGCTACGTAACTGGAGTGAAACATGGCATCGTATAGCGTCCAGTGACGGAGAAGAGTGAACCTCAGTTCCTCGGTAGACCGTATTGACAGATCGTCGGGACCAAGTGAAGTGAGTGTATCGATATTACTAGTGATCCCTGCCGGAAGTGGGTTGAGGCGGGATACTTCATCGTAATAGATGGCGTGAAATTTTTCGTAAAATTCGCGTGATATGCGGGATGTCGTGTACTGGTATGTGAGTCCAAGGATTGCGAGCCTACGGCGATGACACAGAAGAGAATAGGTTGATCATTGGGTATCACGTACCACAGAAGATCACAATCTGCACGCTCTAGAACAGTGGCAAGGATATAGATTGTCGCGGAGGCACTCTGACTATACCACGAGCCGCTTGTGTAGTATTTTTCAACCACGGCTTGATATGTCTCACGTTGCTCCCGCGACATTCGGGTTTGCTCCTGGGGTGTGTCAGTGCGAGCAGACAGGGCGGAGAAGCGCGAAGACTTTATCTAGCTTCGGTCTTTTTACCCCACGTCGATCGAGGGATTGTGATTTGCGTTTACGGGGGGGGCTGCCTCCAGTTGAGTCTTCGTCCAACACTAGATCGTCTGGTGCTTCATCTTCTGAATCCAAGTCCGAACTATTCACCTCTGAATCGGGTTCTGGCTCGTACTGGTAGGGGCTATTAGTCTCAGATGGGGCTCGGTTATGGACGGGAACGGACTTCAAGTGCTTCCCAAGCCTTTCTTTGGGTATCCATGCTGTCCACCTCACCATCGTCCCAGAGGACAATGCGATCACCAATGTCGCTACCACCAAACAGGGTTGACAGATTCTGAGGTCTCGTGGAGTCGATCACATGTACCGTTAGATGTGGGCTGAATTCTCCGAACCAAGCCGGAGAAGGAAGGTCGAGGATGGCACCCATGTTGAGGAGGATGAGGGTATGTAGCTTCTCAGTGTTAGAGTGAAGAGACAGGGTAAGATCGAAATGCACACCTCGTTGTAGGTCGCGAGCTCGTCTTTCATGGACTCCAACTCTGCAACACCTGAAACGGGGATGATCCTGTGCATCACATCGTCCTGTTTGAGGAGCTCCGCAAGCATCTTGGCAGCGCATAGTGCATCGACGTCCGGGGCAACGAGGAGGATGACGGACGACGCAGAAGTGAGTGGAGAGCGACGATGTGCGGCGAGGATGTTGCTGTACGCGTCGCCGTAGGAAGGACGCGAGGCGGACGCGAGATGGGGCGGTGGAAGGAAGACCATGGGGAGTGCGGTGCTGTGTTCGGGTGCGCCTCGTGGAGGGCATACGGCGAGCACGCGTCCTAGGACTACTTAAGCTCCGTCCAGGCGTGCTCGCAGGATCATCTTTCACCGTCACCATGGCGGACCGCCAACCACGGTCACCAAACTCGAGGTCGCCAAATCCACGGTCGCCCAACCCAAGGTCGCCCAACCCAAGGGATCAAGGTGCGCCCTTCCTAGCTCATCCCCTTGCAGCCGACTCACGCACAGCCCTGAAGAGGCCGCGCCGCTCTTACACAATGGCGGCCACGATAGGGACCGACGCCCCCCAGATCCGCCCTCCCCTCCCAGTCCTCACCGCTCTCTCGCCGGCCGCCTGACAGAGGTCGTGCACGAGCCCCTTACCGGTCTCACAAAGGTCCTCCTTGTCGAGGTGCTCATCCTCTTGCTCATTAGCTCTGTTTTCATCGGACTTTTCGCTGGTGCACAACACAAACTTAACCTGAGGAACGGGGGAAACGGGAATCAAGGTAATGGTACGCAAACAGAGACAGAAACCCAAACAGTCACACATACACATACTGCCACTGCGTCCCCGGTCATCATCATTTCTGCGACCACCACCACCGCGGTGTCCACTGCTTTTTCTACCATATTTGATATCACGACTGCTGTAGAAACATCCACTAAGACAGCTACCACCACCGCAGTCTACACCTCCATCTCCACCCGTACCATCACTGATCATGTCACACACACTGTCGTCGTTGGTCCCGAACCAACTGGTCCCCCAGAGGCCCCTCAACCTGGACCATCAAAGGTGCGAGTCGTTGTCTTATGCAGTGTGACTGATCTTCACTTGCGCGGAAACGACAGGAGACATGTCTTACTAAAGATTGTATCCTTCTCTCTGCGTCCATCTTGGCCTCCCTGGATACCTCTCGTGATCCGTGTGAAGACTTCTACGATTTTGCTAGTGAGCCACCCCCACGCTTCATCTGCCCCTCGGCCTGAACCAACTGCCAGATGGTGGTTGGATCGCATCACATGCAATCCCTGGAGACCAGGGCGCCGTCAGTTCCTTTTCCATCCTGACCAAGCAGAATTGGCAAACCATTCAGACCGAGATCCTCGAGTCTGACGCAGTCGTCTACGAAAATTCTTGGGATAACCAATTACTTGGCAAGCTTCGTACCTTGTATGCTTCTTGTATGGACGAGGCCAAGCTCGACTATCTCGGTGAAGTCCCCCTTCAACGCTTTGTGAATAACATCAGGAGGATATATCGCGGAAAGCGTGCCGATGTTGATGGCCTCAATCCAAGGCCAGGCTTGTCCAACGCTCTTGGTTACATGCATTCCCGAGGCAAGTGTTACTTCGGGCGAGTCTGATACTCCTTTAATGGCTACCTTACAGGTGTTGATGCCTTATTCCACTTTTTCGTTGCCGGCGATGTCGGTGTTGACCCCAATGTGATGACGCTCTGGTTTACTCAACCTACTCTGGGATTGCCGTCGAAGGTATGGTGCAATGGTATTTTATTTCCCTGTTCTGTTTAGTCAGCATCCAATAGGCATACTACAAGGATCAAGGCGTGCTCAGCGTCTATCAAGATGTCATTGAGCGCCTTTTGGTTACTTTGCGCGATGATGATGTCATGCGAGTGACAGGAGTCCCCGAAGGTGAACACTTGGATGACGTTCTTCGTACGGAGCAGGTGGAAGGTGCAGAACGCGTTTGGCCTCCTTGGCCGTGGCCACCCTGGGATGGTGGGGACGACGACGAAGACGACGACACTCGTATTCCGACTGATGATCCCTTCCTCAGGGCACATGAACTAGCGCGGGAAGTTGTCAAGTTCGAGTCCGAAATTGCAGACGCTACTTTGGACGTGGACAGGTTGCAGCAAGACCCCTTCGGCACTTACAACCCCACTAGCATCAACACGCTCAAGTCCGCGCTTCCTCAGATCAATTTCCCCGATTACTTCGCTACATTTACTCCGCGCTTCTACCCTAGCCGCGTCGTCGTTACTTACAAGCCGTATCCAAGCTCTTTGTCGCGAATTCTGGAGCGTACGTCTTCTGACGTCATTGAAGCCTATCTTGTGGTCCGCGCTGCCCTGGAATATGCTGCTAACCTAGGAACGACTACGGAGACATGGAAGGCAGTGCGGCAATTGCAAGAAGTCCTCAATGGACTGAGGCCAGGGGCTATTGGGGAGCGATTTGAGTTCTGCATGCATAAGGTGGACGCTTCTATGGGCTTCGCCACAGGCAGGTACTTTGTCAACGCAACGTTCCACAGCGACTCGAGGAAAAGGGCCTCCCATATCATATCAGGTAAACAAGAATTCTACCTGGTGGCTTGTCGCTCTCACTGGTTTGTATAGGTGTAGTCAGTGCGTTCGAGGATTCTTTGGAATCGGTTGAGTGGATGGACGAGGAAACGGCTCGGAGGGCACGCGAGAAAGCACAGGCAATCCGAAAGAAGGTTGGCTTTCCACAGTCTCCCGATACCCGCGATCCTCGCTCTCTAGTGAGCTATTATACGCTCGTCAAGGTCCATGTAGACACGTTCTTCGAGAATATGCTAAGTGCCGCGTTAGCTCTGTTTATAGTTCACCGGCAAACCCGTCTGACGCCCATCTTAGAGCTTCTGATATCTACAAGATGTGGCAAAAACTAGGAAAGCCAAGGAATCTCGATGAGTGGGAGACGACACCGGCAACCGTGGATGCGCACTACAACTCGGCTGGCAACGAGGTGCGTGGATCCAAACCAAGTAATTACATTTCTGGATTTGAATTTGCTCGCAAAGATTGTGGTCCCTGCAGGCATTCTGCAACCCCCCTTCTTTTCCCTCGGATGGTGTGTAGTCGACGTCGTCACAATGATAGCGTCTTCATGGTGACACAGGCCAGGATATTTATATTATGGTTCATTCGGCATGATTGCTGCTCACGAGCTCACTGTAGGTGTCTATGATTATTCGCTTCATTGCAATAACTCACCTACCAGTAGCACGCCTTTGACTCTTCTGGTCAATTTTACGATCAACACGGGAAATTAGACGAATGGTGGACTCGCCAAACAAGCGACGCTTATCAGATTCGTCAAGACTGCATCGTTGAACAGTATTCTGGTAACATCTTTCGCCGTCGTCCCTTGAACTTTCTGACGAGAGACAGCATATACCGTTGATGATGAGCGAGGTGGTGTCGTGCATGTCAACGTGAGTCCTGAGTGCTTGCAAGTGTTCATACCCCTCACGGTGGATTCAACAGGGCAATCTGTGAGGCAACTGTCCAGAGATTATTGAGAATTATTGACTCTAGTATTGTAGTACGTCCGCGGAAAACATCGCCGACACTGCCCTCATTCAAGCATACCGCGCATGGAGGGCTCAGTACGAAGATTCATATGATGCCGGGCAAGAATACTTGCTTCCCGGATTAGACTATACAAGGTAAGATGCCATAGTCATAGTTTGACACTCACCCTTGTCACGGTTTAACCATATGCAGAGAACAATTGTTCTTCATTTCTTTCGCCCGTACCTGGGCCATGAATAACCGACCAGCGGATGCTGTGAGTACTTAAGCCATGCGAGCGTCAGACCCTTCAGCCAATCCCTGCCCCGTCAGGTGGAGCGAATTCGAACAGACCCTCATTCTCCGAATCGTTTTCGTACGGAGGGTACGGTCTCCAACATTCCGGAGTTCGCTGAGGCCTTTAAATGTTCGAAACGGGCGAAGGTCAGCGAACTATCTGGTCCTATTTTCTGCATTAACTCAGAGTGTTTACTCTCCGAGTAGTTGAACCCTCCACTAGAAAGAAGGTGCACTTTCTGGTCTTGAACTCGTGGCAGATGTACTTGATTTTGTGTTCGGAACCTTGACCTACTGCTTATATGTATTCGTTTCAACCAGTACTGCATAGCCTCCAATCTTCATTTCACTTCTATCACCTACGTGTCATTGCTCTGCTTCGAGCGTAAAACGTGACAGGATACCAAGGGATACAGTGACGAAAAAGCTCAGAGCACACCCTTTGTGCTGGGAACCTCATTTCCGCCAGTCCGTTCGATGGCTTGTTTGATCGCCAACGCCAGGGCCTTGAATGCAGACTCAGACCTGGGGTAGACTGTAAGTAGGCGTGCAGTCCGAAGGTGGGGACGTGCCGATGATGGTCATTTTCTCCCCGGATGACATCAACATGGAGGGTCACACCAGCTGCCATTGCAAACGAGTGAAAAACATGGGGAATCAGCTCCGTTGAGAGGTCTCCGATTTTCTCGCGTTTCAGTCCGAGGTCAGTGATACAGTACGGGCGAGAGCAAATGTCAATCACTGCTCGAGACAGTGACTGACAATCAGTTCCTCAGCTATGGGTGATTCTGCGCCCAAAGTGACCACATACTTCGTCAAGCGGTGCAAAGCCAGTGCCGTACCGCCTGATACCCTTGATCTCTCCGAGGGCCTGTTTGAATGCGGTACCCAATGCTATCGCACTATCCTGTGCATTGATCCTAGGAACCTCGCACTGTCGGTGCAACAAGCGGACTTATCTGCAGTGTGATGGTCATCAATCCACAGGTCTCCCTTGCACTTCATTATCAATGATGCTCCGCTATGCTTTGCTAAAGCATGATACATCTGGGAATGTGATTAGTTGCCCATGCAGCCAGAATATCCGGAGGTGCCACATGGTCTAGGAAGCCGATGCCCGTCGAGACATCTATGCTTTGTGTAACACCCGATCCAGGGGTGCAGTCGAGGTTGATTGACACTTCAATCTGTGTTTCGTTTGTTTTCCTGGATATCGTCGCTGTTCTTGCTGTCATGTTCGAGGTATGAATTCAGCTACTTCCGCAGTGTCACCGTGGTATCGAGTCGAGCTTATGTAAAGTCCCACGCTACTTTACTTCTTAGAAGGCTGCTTCAGCAGCACTGATGTTTTTGCGATGCCTCTCAGACCTTGCCGTCGTTCAACATTCATATTATATGTCGGCGCTTCGCTGCATCTCCGGGTTTCCAGCGTCAGCCTTCGAGAAACCCGGAGACACTTTTTAAATTTTGCCCCCAAACCTAAATCCACGGCACCTGGAGGGTCTGCCACTCTCGGAGAGGACAACCACTTCCACCTTTTCTCGAAATCCCCGTTTCCTGCGGTCAGGGCTCGCGGGGAGGCCGTACGCTCCCTTGCTCCCTGTCCCGTTTGTTCATCTGCCCATGGTGGCCATATCCATAATGGCACCGAGAAAAAATCGACCGCGGTCAACTTCGAGTGTCCCGACTGTGGATGGCCAAGCCATTGTAGCAGAGAGCATTGGGAAATGGATGAGGATCATGCAAAGCTCTGTGCGCGGCTTCGGGAGGTCAACGAGGATGAACATGATCTTCGAAGTGGCCGTAGAATGCATGAGTTCGAGCTGCCAGGTGTGTATCGTGCTCGTTCGCTGAATGTGAAACCTAACGTATCTACTGTGAAGGGCCTCAGGCATATGAAGAAGCCATTTCATTTGCGAATTGGGATCTCTTTTGGTACACACGTGGATTCTCTTCGATGGATACCGAACGGTCGAGGAGACATGCTAGCAAGTTGCTCACGTACCCGCTCACCATAGGCTCCGTCCTTCACGAAAATAGTGGACTAACCCTCAGCAATCGCCGTGTCACACCGGAGGGTAGTCGGTCCTTGGCTGGTAAGTCGTCCGAAGGTCGGCTACGGGGAACTTAATAGTACGTTCTTCGCCAGCGCTACGTACGACGCTACATGTCTCCCCCGGCGCTCCTGACACTGAGGAAGCTGGTATCGCTAAGCCCCAAATCAGGATATTTATTCTAGGTGCACGTGCGGAGTCCTCGCTGCCCCCTCATGTCTGGGAGCAGCTTTGCATGTTATTCCCATCCTGCCATTTTCATCTGTATTTTATCGGACCCCAGGTATCACTTCCGAGGCTAAAAGGCAATGTGGGATCAAGAGCACAAGCATCTGCTCAGTCTCGAGACGATTTGGCTGCGGCCATGCGTTCTCCAGAGCAAGAGAAACTGCCATCATATGTTCCCAATGTTTACGAACCTCCCACTCCACTGCCAATCGCACGATTGAAGCGGACCCGCTCATCTCTCCAGCTTTATGGGGTCCCATCGTACACGGTGCCTTACTCCACGCAACTCACAATCACTGGAATGCAGGCCAATTTTATGGAGGTCCATGCGCAGTTCCACGATACTTTTGACCCGTATACCGATCTATTTTGTTTCTTCTCCCCCGGATTCGGTTTTCCCTCACCATCATCGCTCTCGGACCTTCATGGAAAAAGGTATACACAACTAGCCTCTCCTACCGAATGGGGACCAGTCATTCCAGCTCTTCTTGCCACAAGGTGTGCGATTTTTGTCACGGGGTTCTCTCCAGCAGACGTCGAAAGAGATATTCGGGCCCTTGACCAAGTTCCCGATGTCGCTGACGAGTTTGAGTGGATTATTACACCTGGTGAAAATCCATTCGGAAGTGAGAAGTGGGAGGTTGCTGATTTCGATCCACGGGTCATGGTGAAAACCAATTGGGGTTTGTGGGGCATTAGAGGAAAGGGCAAGGAAGTGCAAAAACAGTACTAGATTTCATTTTTCTGTGGCTGGGGTGAATGTGAATTGAAGTGAAGGGAGGTCCATCATGGGACTAAGTTATGCTTGATAAGATTCTTAGGAGCTTGTCAGACATGCTTCCCTCTATCTTGTCCACTATGTAAGTGTGTGCTTATAGCTGTTTGCAATTCACTGTGGAAAATGATTCTGTGGAGTTGTGTCTTCGAGAGGGCAGTAGGCAAAAACATGGGTGTGGGTAACCTGAATGGATTGTGGGTGTAGGTTGTTACAAACAATCTGGCAGTGGACCACTACTACTTTTTCTCTACTCTGATCAGTACTCCCTTCTTGCTTCACTCTTGGCAGACCACCTCATGACTTTTAGGTTCAGACAGCCTCTGGCTGGATGACCAACTGTATCCTGCTTTCCCCTTTTATCCACAGTAGGACAGTGACTCCTTTGACTCATAAGTTGTACATTAATTCATTCCCACATACCTGATCTGGCAAGGCATGACTTCACACCTGCCATATTGGGGTTTACACTTTCCCTGTTTCATGGACATGTCACTCCCACAGCCATATCTGCTTCCTACAGCTGCATTTCCCCTGACCCACACCAAGTACTC
The DNA here is from genome assembly GCA_038089895.1 of Boletellus ananas. NCBI lineage: Eukaryota > Fungi > Basidiomycota > Agaricomycetes > Boletales > Boletaceae > Boletellus > Boletellus ananas. The sequence continues at coordinate 4,602 of JBBPLS010000029.1, read as the reverse complement.
TCTCATGGTCTTCTTTCATTGAGCATAGCTTCACCTGGGTATTTACAGTGACAAGAAAAACTGTTACAATGTTTTGTACTTTTGTAATATATACAATGTGGTGCCTGAGTATATGGGAATTTTGCTTAGGTGTGGCAGAGGTGTGGGAGGCATGGACTCTTGGCTACAAAACAGTGCCTTGATCATGTGATTTAGTCCACAGCATGGAAAGATGTGCCTAAAGTAATTCAGACATATCATTGTAACAGTTTTGCTTCTTTGGTAATAATTAGGGTATATCAGGAATATTAGTACTTGGTATAACCTCCTTTGGCTTTAAGCACTGCCTCAACTCTCCTAGGCATGCTTTCATTCAAATCCTGACATGTCTTAGCTGGTATCTTGTTCTACTCCTCTACAAATCTCCTCCACAACTCCTCTATTCCCTTGGAGGGATGCTCATACTCTGCAAGTCTCCTTTTCAGGTAACCCCATAAATGTTCTATGGGGTTGAGGTCAGGAGACTGTGCAGGCCATACCATGGTCCTAAATTCCTGTTCATCTAGCCACTTCTTGACCTTCTTGCAAGTATGTTTGGGGTCATTGTCTTGCTGAAAGATGATGTCAGGAGGATTGAGACCATGATACTCAAGAGAATCTAGAAGTTCATCCTTCAAAATTTGAAGGTAAAGGTCTCCATCCATTCTACCATCAATCTTAGAAGCATAGCCAACTCCTTTCCAGGCTATACAGCCCCAGATCACAATAGAACCTCAACCAAACTTGACAGTACCTTGCACCAATCTATCACTGAGCTTTTCTCCTGACTTTTTTCAAGCCCATTTGTGACCATCTGACCCTAGACAATTGATTTTGGTTTCATCTGACCAAACCACCTGCTTTCAGTCCTCCAAAGTCCAATCTTTATGAGCATAGGCAAAGTCCAAGCATGCCTTGCAATGTTTGGCAGAGAGTAGAGGGTGTTTGGACTTGACTATGGCCTTCATTCCAGCTTTTTTCAAGTAGTGACAAGTAGTGCTTGGATGGAGAGGCTGGTTGATTATATTTGAGAGAGTTTTGGTCACTTCAACAGCAGTCTCCGCCTTCTCAGTAGAGATAAGGTGAATAGCATGATAGATGTTGGCAGAGGAAAGCTTGGTTGGATGACCACTAGTAGACTTTTGCAAGTCAGAATGCTCTTTGGAATGAAGCCTAGATATAGCAGCAGTGCTAATACCAGTGGCAGAGGCAATAGAGTGAATAGAATGACCAGCATCAAGCTGGGAGAGGATGGTATTCTGTTGAGTAGTAGAAAGGGACCTTATGATGGTGATGGTTGTTACACAGAGTGTACCTCAAGTGGTCGAGACTAAGTTCTGATGGGCAGGACACTCATGAAGAGGTACAACTTAGTCCAAAGGACAAGGACTATACGTTCCTTGGAACGGACTGGAGACTAAGGGCCCAAAGGTGACGAAGGACAATGATGCCTGAGGAGGCCTGAGGGACTAGGGAGGACTCAAGAGTATGCATATATTGCGCAGATTGAGAATGGAGATACAAAGCGACAAACTAAGGGTTTATATACTGAGAAAAGGGGTGCACGGACCAAGTGGTGTGAAAGGGACACGTAAGTGTAGAACATTGTAGAATGTGATGGAAATCGGAAAGAAGATAAGCAACGATGACAATCGTTGCTGTGAAAGACTAACTGATGACAAAGAAAAGAAAGCAAGCTAAAGAGGTATAATGCTCACACGGGAACCGCTCATGATGATAACAAAGTGAACGTAGTCATGGAAGAATATACTGAAGATGGGAGAGCGACATGGGTGAAGTAGAGAAAGAAAGAAGATACCATGGAAGACAAGAGAAATCGTAACAATGGTTGAGAATGAAGAAGTGTGGGAACAATTTCAAGCTCAGACATGATATTTACATGTGTATCTTTATTTATATGACCAAACAATAGCAAATAACCTCTTATTTGATTGAGATCCTGTCATAGATAGTAAAAGAAGCAAAACTGTTACAATAATATATCTGAATTACTTTAGGCATATCTTCCCATGCTATGGGCCAAATCACATGATCAAGGCACTGTTTTGTAGCCAAGAGTCCATGCCTCCCATGCCTCTGCCACACCTAAGCGAAATTCCCACATACTCAAGTGCTACATTGTATATATTACAAAAGTACAAAACATTGTAACAGTTTTGCTTGTCACTGTACATTTGGAATGATTGGTGAATATTGGCAGAACCATTAATGCTAGACCCTCGAACTATAGACCACATAGAAAGCCCTCATCAAGGGCATTCTAAGCATATGTACAGGTATTATGTAATTCTTTCTATATGTGGAGATACACACCAATTATTCTGAGGTACTCATTTGAACAGTTTTGTTGCTGGTATCTATGATTATACTTTCAATAGGAAGTGTATCCTCCCTTTGCCTTAATCACCTCCTAGATCCTCCTGGGCATGCTCTCAATCAGTTCCCTACACTTTCTCACCCCAATCCTCTCCCACTCCCTCTCCACTCTTCCAGAGTCCCATAATCTCCTTGGATAGCTCAGGATACTCTGCTAGCATTCTCTTGAGGATAAATCACAGATGTTCTATGGAATTGAGGTCTGAGGATCAAGCAGGCCATTTCATGATCTCATAGCCATGATCTTGGAACCAATCTCTGGCCTTCTTACTGGTGTGCTTGGGGTTATTGTCTTGCTGAAAGATAATGTCTTCTGGAGTTTGGCCATAATACTCCAGGGTATTCTGGGGCTCCTCCTCCAAAATTTGGACATAGAGGTCAGCATTCATCCTACCATCAATCTTACAAGCCAATCCAACACCATCCCATGTTATACACCCCCACATTATTGAAGATCCTCTACCAAACTTTTGAGTTCCTTGTACCAGCCTGTCACTAAGGCCCTCTCTTGCCTTTTTCCACATCCACTTTCTATCATCTGACCCCAAGCAATTGATCTTGGTCTCATCTAACCACATGACATGCTTTCAATCTTCTATAGTCCAGTGTTGATGACTGAGAGCAAAATCCATACACTCTTTCCTATGACATTTAGAGAGAAGAGGGGATTTCTTCTTCACCATAGCCTTCATACCAGCTTTTCTGAGGTGATGATGCATGGTCTGGGAGGAGATGGGCTGGTTTTTGATGTCTTGAAGTAATTTTGTCACTTGGACAGCATTTCCAGACTTACCAGGACTGATAAGGTGAATGGCATGTCATATGTCAGTACCAGTTAAGATGGAGGGATGGCCATCAGAGGATTTCTTGAGGCCAGGATGAGCTTTAGAGCGAACCCTGCTGATGGTAGCAATGCCAAGACCAGTGGCAGTGGCAGTCTGCCTAGTGGATTGTTGCAAATCAAGAAGGGAGAGGATTTAGTTGGTTTGATCAACAGAGAGGGCTTTCATGATGATAGTAGTGGAAAGAGAGGTGGTATTTTGGCTTGTTTGCACACTTTGACACCTCTTGTACATCACATGATTTATATATTATGTAATAGCCTTATGTAACATAATGTTCTCATAATATATTGAATCAGCAACAAAACTGTTCTAATGAGTACTACATAATAATTGGTGTGTATCTCCACATATAGAAAGAATTACATAATACATGTACATATGCTTAGAATGCCCTTGATGAGGGCTTTCTATGTGGTCTATAGTTTGAGGGTCTAGCATTAATGGTTCTGCCAGTATTCATCAATCATTCCAGATGTATATAATGTTGGAACAGTTTTATTGCTCACTGTACATTAGTTCTGACAGTGGACTCCAGCTGAGTGGTTCCAGCTGCTAACACTCCCTCCATCCTGATCCTATGATCATGCTATTGATTGCACTGACTCCTTCATTCCAAAGGTGGCAAAGGTATATCCTCTAAATCCAAAGGAACTAGCTGCCTGTAGGGAATTCATGGACAAACACTTGAGAACCAGGAAGATTCATCTGTCTAAATCTCCACAGGCATCACTGTTCTTCTTTGTGCAAAAGAAGGATGGAGGATTATGTCCATGTCAGGATTACCAATATCTAAACAAGCACATGGTAAAGGATGCCTACCCCCTTCCACTGATCTCAGATCTTGTGGACAAACTTCACAGATTGATGATCTTCACCAAGATGGATGTGTGATGGGGATATACAGTGACCTCAAAAATCCTTTCCATGTTGGCCACCAATGCAGTGTATGAAGTATACTGCCAGACAGCATGGGAATGTCGCTTAGCGTTGGTGGAGTTATAAATAGTACATACTCTTGGCTACAATATTGCCCCCTGAGTCATGTGATTTGGACCATAGGGTGTGGAGATATGACCAATTCAAAACAGCAACACCATGGAAAGGGTTTTTGAGCTTTTGAACTGCTGAGTAGGATCTCAGCCAAATCATAGTATAATTGCCACTGTTTGTTGGTACAAGCAAATATATACATGTCAACAATATGTCTAAGTTTGAAACAGTTCCCACACTTCTTGTTTCACAACCATCATCATGATCAGATCTCTTTCCCTTACTCAAAGAAAGACCATCCTCTCTTTGCTTGATTCTGGCCATTCTGGTGAAGCCATTGCCAAGCAAACTG
>JBBPLS010000028.1:69858-150510 GCA_038089895.1 Boletellus ananas | reverse complement strand
GCTACCATCATCAGGGTTCACTCTAAAGCTCATCCTGACCTCAAGAAATCCTCTGGTGGCCATCCCTCTATCTTAACTGGCATTGACATATGACATACCATTTGCCTTATCAGTTTTGGTAAGGCTGAAAATGCTGTCCAAGTGACAAAATCACTTCAAGACATCAAGAACCAGTCCATCTCCTCCCAAACCATGTGTCATTACCTCAAAAAAGCTGGTATAAAGGCTGTGGTGAAGAAGAAATCCCCTCTTCTCTCTAAGCATCATAGGAAAGAGCATATTGTCATATTCCTAAGTTCAACTCCAGTGCTCCAGACCAACTCCATCGAACTCCGCTTCCGGACTTGTCTTTCCATTCCTCTTGTCTCTGTTTTCTCCTTTCGTGTTTGCTCCATTCTACTTTGACATTGCATGTAGAACTCTCCCGTCGCTGTGCTCGCTATGCAAAGCACAGCTCGGGCCTTCGTGTCTCCGGAGTATAACTCCGAGGGTTTATGATTACTGATCACCTACTTCTCCGTTAGTAATTTGCTTCTGTCCTCCATATATAAAGCCTCGTCTCTCCGCTGTAATACCTCAGTTCAAATATCACCTAAGTCTCTTCTCCTCTGATCTCCGTCGGATTCCGTCTCCGATACTCTCTATCTCGCCCTCTGAAATACGAGGACACGAACATACAGAGGCACAGCGTGCTAGCCACATCGCTGAAGCCAACGTCCTCCCGCTCTGACCCAACTCCGTACCCGCCATCCCGTCCCCTTGTCTCCTGCACCTCTGACCGACCGGTGTTACGATTCCTTTTTCTTCCTCTTCACACGCTCCACTTTTTCCTTACACCTTCACCCAGTCACATTGTGCATCACATGGACGCTGTTTCTGTTGAGTCATCGTGTCTTACACACAAGACTTCTCTTCCATTCCATAGCCTTCTTTTCTTTCCATTGACTCATTTTATCTTTGTCATACCTTGCTTCTTTTTCTCACTGACTCAGTCTGATTACCCATGCTTCGTCATCCTTTTCTCATTGACTCATCTTCCATGACTCCTTATCTCTGATAGCTTATCCGCACCACTTGGTCCATGCGCACTTCATCCATGTATATAAACCCGAGTACTTAGGCCTGTATTCCCTAAGCTAGTCTTACTCAATCTAGCCTCATTACCTCGGACCCCTCGATCCACCAAGTGAGCCTTGCTCCTTGACCGGCCCCCTTAAACCACAGAATCCACCTAGCGACTGTTGTCCTAGTGTGGCTTTACCTCGACCCGCTAAGCGACTATCGTCCTTGCGGTTTACCTCATACCCACTGAACCCACTGACTAGACTTTGAGTCTACGTTTGACGCTACCCGCGCCGAACGTAACACATCCAGCTGTGGAGAGGAATAGAAAGCCAGGTATGAGTGATCATCTAGCCAGGAGCTATCTAATCCTGGAATGTGGTAAAATTGTGAGGAGAAATTAAGCACATAGTCAAAGGGGAGAAATAAGGAGGAATCCACTCGTTGCTCTATGTTTGTAACAATGGCTATATAGCCAAGGGTTTGTACTTCATTTGGTCCCACCAAAGCTAAGTGACATTCCCATGCTAGCTTGTGGTGTGCTTCACACACCATGTCAAGGTTAAACATTGCAACAGTTTTGGAGGTCACTGTATATCAAGGTAATCCACTTGTAGACATAAAGCTGTGTGAAGGTTCAAGGTGTTATGGTGGCTGGCCAAGGAGTTGACTCTCTTGGTGGATCAAAGGGTCTGAGGTTATCTGTATGGAGGTAGCTAGCCACTCATAGGTTTGGTGTGAAGTCAAAAGGCCAGCTTAGGAGCAAGACTCATTAAGTGGATCAAGGACTCAAGGGAGTGAAGCTTAATTCAAGGTAAGACTAGCTTAGAGAATACATGTACTTGATGGTGGAGTTTATATATGTTGGGAGGATTCACACAGACCAAGCTGTGTGAGTACTGTATTCTGTTACGCGAACGTGCAGAACCTAACTGTCGAGCGCACACTCAACAAGTGGTGCGAGACTATCAGAGAAAGAGGGGTCTCACTATCCTTGCGAGGACTCGTGGACAGGTAGAAACTACGCGTGTATTGCGCAGAACTAACTGGAGAAACTACTAGTACAGGGCGCGTATAAATACCTAGGCATAGCTGTACACGATCTAGGGTAGGCGTGAGATACCTAGTGTGAATGGGGGAGGGACACGCAACCGCAGATGAATGCGATTGGAGGAGTAAGCGTCCGTGAGATAGGGGAAGTGTAATCGTGGCCAAATACGGAAGGTGTAAGTCGCGTCGCACCCAAAGAAGAATGTGGGAAAGTACAGTAGCACAACTGCAATCAGTGGTAACATGGAAACCAAAGGAAACCTATCCGGCTGTGGAGTGGAATAGAAAGCCAGGTATAGGCGAGTCATCGAGCCAGAGGCTGTCTAACTCTTCGATCAAAGAACAATCCGAGGTAAGAGGAAGATCAACCGGAGAGAGATTGGGAAAATCTGCGTGCTCATCTATGACTGTAACATATTCAGATGAATGGGTAAAAAATGATGAGTCAATGAGAAATGAAGTTCAGAGCAGAATGGAAGAGAAGTCATGTGAGTAAGTCACAATGACTGAGTGGGAACAGCATCCAAGGAAAGCATGATGTGATCAGGTGAAATGTGAAAGGAACAAATGAGAAGCATAAAGATAAGCCAAGGAAAAGAAATTGTAATAGGTTGTGCTTTCAAGTATGGTGGGCAAGACAAGATGCCAAAGGGGTAACAAAACAATAGTGACAATAGGTGGACAGCTGGGGACAGGCATACTGTGCTGGTGAGCAGACTAGACAAAGGAATGGTGAAGGAGCTCTGGACAAGGTGGTTGGGATGTGATGGACATGAGGGCATAAATCTGATCTATGTGCACAAAGAGACCACTAATAGACCATCCACTGACAGGCTGTGTCATGAACACATTGAGCAAGATGCAAGTCAGTGGAGGGGCAGCAAGATGAAGCAACTACAGGGAAGGTTGTTATAGTTCAAGCTCAAGATGAGAACAAGATCTAAGGGGTACTAGCCTTGCCATGTTACATTTCACCAACACTTCTTCAGCAATACTATCATACTTGTGGGGAGCTGGGGGTTGGTGTCTCCATGTGCCACTATTGATAATTAGATGTACTGTAGAATGATTGACAGCACGAGTAAAAGCTGCATCCACTGGGGTTGCCCAAAGGGCCGTACTATATTCACGTGACCCAACGTACATGCATGTCTGAACGCAAATATAGGAATCTCGTCACCTGGGGACACATCAAACTACAGCAGGCTCAGCCTGCCTGGGATGTATACTGGTGGTAGAGATCGTCGACGAATTGCTTGTTTGTCTGCCAGGTGTACACGCCCGTGAGCAAAAATGGCAAGGTGGAAATGGAGTGGGAAAGGGAACGCACGTAGATCAACGACAAGACCTCGGTGACGAAGTCCTTTCTCGACAAATCCTTCAGTCGGCCAGCATTGTCTTGCGAGGCGAGGGAGGACAACAGTGCGGACTGCGCACCGTTGATATTGATCGTTGGTGTATCGGCATGACTGCCCGCAAGCGTCGGTTTCGGGATGGTGTGGTTGGCGCACTCGGGCTGCGCGGGGCGTTTCGTTCTCCCGTTGGGTTTCCCGGTTGGTGGTCCTGAAGCGGGAGAGGGCGCACGTAGAGAAGCAGGAACGTCCCAGCTCTTCTCGATCTCCTCTCGTTCTTTTTGTTGATCTTTCTTCGAACGCCTTGGTTTCTTTCCTTTACCAGCATGCTTCTCGAATGCGTCTGGATCGCTCAAGGCGCTTGTGTCGGCAAAGTCGAGTTCGATGACGTCGGAGTCAGTTTCAACAAGAGGAGGGCGAGGATATGGCCAGAGCTCTGAGTCAGTCTCAAATGGTATAAGTGGACGGGGCTTTGGAGGGTTCTTGGAAGTGGAAGTGGAGCCAGAACTAAGGCGGGGTTGGGTGTAAATTGTGGGTGTGATATCCAACCCCGTAGGAACAGCGGTTGTCATCTTGGCGGAGCCTGTAGATGTCTGTGAGTGTACGCCAGACTGTGTAGTGTCGCCGTGGGTGTTCTGTTGCTCAACGTGCGCGGCCGTGAGCAGGTCATTGACTTGGTTGATGTCAGAACCGAATCCGCGCAGTGCTGGACGAGGGGTGACGTCCCCGAGGATGCAGATCCCGGTCTTTCCACTCTCGGTATCGCCCGTCCGTGCCGAAGGCAACGAAAGTTGTGGAATAGATGCTGAGATGGATCCAGGCTCCGAGGCACCGTCGTCACTAGCTTCATTATCACCCTCGTAGCGCACAGATGAGGCACGAGATGGAGGAAGACCAAGAAGCGTGGAAATGACTTCTTGATTCAGGACTTGTGGAAGGGAACTGGAGGTGGGCTTTGGGGAGAGTATGTGAGGGTCCTGAGAGAAGGCAGGAGGACAGGTTGAAATGGCATCACGAGATGCAGCACGTGGTGGGGGGGGAGTGGCAGATGCAAAGATGGTGTCTAGAAGGGCCAGGCCGCGTGTAGGTGCAGATATAGTCGAGGAAGACGGCGGAGGTACAGACATCGTACGAGGAGGACCAGAGATGCTTGCCAGCAGGCTAGCAGCCGTCGTCTCGGATCCACCTGTACCACCTGATGGCTGGGTCTGGGATGGGGTTGTGAGTTTGGCAAAAAGTCTGTCAAGACCTGATTGGCTATGGAGAGGAGCAGAGGTGGACGGTGCAGGGCGATCCTCCTCTTCCCCTGACTCCGAGATGCTATGTATGCTGCTAGTATTTGACGCGCTGGATGCAGAGCGAGCATGATGCCCACGTTCTACACAGAGCTAAGCGACGAACGAGTGGGTCAGGGAAGCGCTTACCACTAGCTCTCGAAGTAGATCGGAAGCTAGGAGGAGGGGGGCGGTCAGGACCGTACCTAAATTCGTTAGGATATGGCAGGTTCCTCTTGATATAATCATGTAATCTATTAATATTAATGTAAAGGGTCAAGGTAGACGTGGATATGTTTCAAAGAACACGTACCGTATTACAACATCTGTCATTGGCTCCCTTGCATCTGTGGCAAAGCACCACAGACCGACTGTTTGGGAGCGTCCCTTGTCAGCGTCGTGCAGCGTTTCAGGGTCGGCAATAGCGAACTCGGGAGCAAATTTGGTGGCGGGACCATCTTGCATCGATAAAGGGAACTTTGAGCGGGCTTCAGCCAATCGGCGGGCAGTAAAGTCAGGGTAGTGGCGCATCATGAGATAGCTGCCATGTACACTGACGCTGTCTTCAGGATACAGACGCTGGATGTAGTCTTCCATTCCAACGCGATTTAAAATATAGAGTCCATACGGAGGGTACGAGTCGCTGAGTGGTGGGTCAGGAGAAATTGGGGAGAGGACGGACAGGGACGTACCGTTCGTAGAGAAACATGCTGCCTTCGTAGCCCTGCTTCTCCCACTTGTCGCCGTTATGATGATACACACAAACATGGCTGAATTGGTCAAATATGGATACAATCGATGAGTCTCTTCTGCGGATGACTTTCATGTTGGACAAGTAACGAGAGGCGGGGGACATGCCGAGGGACGGAGGTGGAGACGAGGCAGAGTCTGGACGTGGGTTTTGTACATTTCGAAACGAAGCAGACGAGTTCGAGCGGGATCGGCGAGGAGGACCCATCGGGCGGTTGTCGTCAAAAGCTACAAATATCGACCCCTCAAAGGGGGGGTGTCCACTCATTGTTGCGCGTACGCACGTGACTGAACGCGAGCGCGCTTATTATTTGGCGTTGTTTGTTTTCGTAGTTCAAAACGGCAGGCAAGCTTGTCAATTGCCTTCTCTTCACCACCGACACGATGATACCCGTACGTCCCTCCCCTCCTCCTCGTCTCCCTCCTCACCCGATCCTAGACACGCCGTGTAACGCGCGCTGCGGTCTCAGCCCACAACGAGAACGCTACCTCTCGCCCAGTCACCCGCTCAAAGCCCCCTTCCAAAGGCCCATCCATGGCCACGGCTCAGTCCACCCGCCCTAGCGCCCTCGCGCCCTCATCCAAGGCCAAAGCTAACGAGAACAATCTCGACGCGGCCATACAGGGAAAGCGTAAGCGCGATGCATTGGCCCAAGTCCCAAAGAATGCCAACAAGGCAAAGGTGGCCCTCGCACCGAAGGATGTCAAGGGTAAAGGTAATGATCCCCCATCTGCCAAGGCAAAGTTCGACGGTGTCGTTATCAAATCAAAAGCTCCCCCGTCCACCGGCAATCGCCAACCGTTGTCCGTTGTTGCTGCCGCTCGCCGCGTTTCCAAGGCCATCGCACCTCAGCCCAAGGTGCGCCCGCTAGCCAATGTAAAGGAGGAAGTAGAGCCCCCGCCCGTACGCACAGATGATGCCATGGTTGTCGACGCCCCCCTTCCTGCCCCTGTAACAAATGCCAAGGGTGCCTACCGTCCATCTGTTGTGACTGCCTCCCGTGTTATCAAGCACGAGGTACAGCGAGCCGACCTGGTGAAGCGCACCACTTCTCACCTGAACGTCAAAGCGGAGACTCGTGAAGAAGAAGATAACCGGGTCTTCAAGAAGCGGCGAACTTCATCCGACATTCCCGACGAGGCAAAGTTGTTCGAGGAGGAACATGAAGCCCAGGTGGTTACATCGCTTGACCCTGGTATCGACAGCGAACCCGAGGCTGACCCAGATGGTGATGAATGGGACGACCTTGATGCTGAAGACGGCGACGATCCCTTGATGGTTAGCGAATACGTGAACGAGATTTTCGGTTACATGAAACATGTTGAGGTACCCATCATCTGTGGAGATCACGAATAGCGAGCTGATCTACCCTCCACAGCTTAGTACGCTTCCCAATCCAGACTACATGTCTAGTCAGAAGGAACTAGCATGGTCAATGCGAGGAATCCTCCTCGATTGGCTCGTACAAGTTCACGCTCGCTTCCGTCTCCTTCCTGAAACGTTTTTCCTGTGTGTAAACATTATCGACCGCTTCCTATCGGCACGGGTCGTATCGCTCGCCAAGCTCCAATTGGTCGGCATTACGTGCCTATTCGTCGCCTCCAAAGTTGAAGAAATTGTGGCACCCTCCGTGTCTCACTTCCTCCACTGTGCCGACTCATCGTATACCGAGCCTGAGATCCTTCTTGCAGAGCGTTACGTACTGAAAACGATCGACTGGGACTTGTCATTCCCGAACCCGATGCATTTTCTTCGTCGCATCAGCAAAGCTGATGACTATGACGTCAAGGCTCGAACCATCGGCAAGTACCTTTTGGAGGTGGGAGCACTCGAGTGGCGACTGCTGGCTACCCCTCCGTCTCTGATGGCCGCCGCTTCAATCTGGCTGGCCCGATTGATTCTTGGCAACTACAAGTGGGTGCGTACACGTTGTCCTACTCGTTGAATCCTCTTTGAACCCTCCCATGAAGACTGCGAATCTGGCTCACTACTCTTCATATTCCGAAAGTTCTCTGCTTCCTACTGCGAACCTGATGCTGAACTATATACTAAAACCCGTACGGCATGAGTCGTTCCACAGGAAATATGCCGGCAAACGTTTTCTTAAGGTAGGCGCATGCTATATCGCCCAATTTTGACTGACCGCCGTGTGCAGGTAAGTATCTGGGTGCGCGAGTGGGCACTGGAGCGATGGGGAGAGAGTACACAAGTGTGCCTGAAAGATGATCTCCCCAAACTAAAGGCACTCTGTCGGGCCGACGGTCAACACTTGGATGCAGTTGCTGAGCACGGCGATGCTGACGTAGTCGGGGACGACTCGTAGCCGCAGTTGTCGATCATCCTCACGACTTCCTCCCCCATATTTCTCGCATTTCATGGACACCCTACACTCATCCGCGCGCACCCTATTATCTCATCATCAAAGCATCATTTTTTATTGTGCAACAAAATCCTCTTGTCAGCGTCTTCCTTATTCACCATCGTTGTGTTCCCCACGGAAGCTACCCGGTGTCTGGTGTTGCCCCTTGTCGTTTTGTCGGTCATCTCCGGTTCACCGTAATTGTCTTAGGTCTCGCAGCGCAACATTGCTATCCTCTCGGAGTCCATTTGTTACTGCTGTCGATCTCTGCGTCATCGGTCTTCTTGCCATTGTTCTCTACCCCGCGCTTGCGTCGCCCGTTGTGGTCGTTGTTCGTTGTTCTGTTCATATGATCCCTCAAGGACACCCCAATTTCCGCGATACCTGACCCGTCCGGCCTGATGCGTGTCTCATCTTTCATGGTGTCTTCTTCCTTCTTGCATATCCTTGTTTGTCTGTTTACCCTCTATTCCTTGGCGTCATCCCCGGTTGACGACCACACGCAATACGTTGTGACCATTCTAGTGGGGTTCACTGTGAATTCTTTATCATGTGGTATTCTGTGAATGTGCGCTCGACAAGGTGTACCTCTAGAAAACAATAATCATTGAATCCTATCAATTGATCATGGGAGATACTCTACAGCGCGGAGGCTCTAGACAAGCTTGAACAGCCTCAGCGTGGAACGGCGGCACCACACAATGTCTATAGCGCCTAACATTTAGTAAAGAGGTTCACACTGGACAGTCTGGGCGGCGGGCCAGTGTACAGTGAACGATCCAAAAGTATAGACACATAATTTACTTGTAAAGACATACATACGTGTAGCGAAGGGGGCAGAAAACAAACAAGAAAAACAGTATGCATCCACTCATCATGAATCAAGCTCTAGGTCTCGTAGTCCCAACCCCTCAGTCTAACAATGCTGTCCGTGGATCCTTGCCCAAACCCGCCCGCAAATTCATGACGCCGCCCGCGACAGAGCTAACGGCGTGTGCATAAAAGTAGGCCGCGCGAGACATGACTGCCTGTTCCACCAACGCCAACACGTCCGTCAGGAGAATCGGCCAGCCCAGCTCTCGGTGATCTTCCTTTGTGAGGAGGTCCGAGACCAAGACGGCCCCTTGTTCGCGTAGATATTTGAGATTCTCGGGGTCCCGCTCGTCCGTGGCGATGTAATACCTGGGCAGGGTTGATGTATCGTGCCTAGTATAAGCTAGACAAGGAATACACTCACTTGTCGTCCGGACTCGGCGGGTCTAGCGTCACGAGCGAGCGATCAGGATGTGCGTCGGGAACATTATACACGGCCGCTTCCTCGCCATGCATCGACACGAGCGTCTTTCGGCCTTCCTGAAGATGCCGTTTGATTCGAGCAAGGTGGGCTTTGAAATCGGCCTCCATCGCCCAGCCAAATCGCGTGACTGAATGAGTATGCGTATGAGTGGTCTGACGTGAACCTGGGTGGATGCAAACTCACAATCCCCTCGGCGCATATGCGCAGCCATCCACAATCTCCCGCCGTTCAAGGCGTACATACGATCGCTGATCCGTTCAGCCAAGGCGAGAATGCCATCTGTAAGTCGCATATCGTACAACACGGTCTGCGAGTAGCGCGTTTGACTTGCAGCAGACGTGAAATACAAGGCACCCTAAGTCAATCAGTCTTGCTTGCTGGCAGCCACGAAAGAGCATCACTCACGGGTTTGCGCCTATTATGGACCTCACCGCGCAAAAAAAGAACCCGGGCAGGTATGTCGTGGAAATCTTCATAGAGACCTCTTATCCGATCCCTGGGGACAGCCTCGGGTATCGGTAATATCACATCTTTCACCGCGTCCAAGCCAGCTCTGACGAGAAATGATTTTAGTATCTCCTCCAACCAACAGTCCAAAAAGCACTCACGCGCCGTCATAGGTATAGACCACCTCAAACCCGTTTTCTCGGAGGACGTCACCGACCTCCTCTGCCGACGACGCCGATGTGATGCGCTCCCCATCCTCTATGATCCATCGGACAGACTTCCAGTCTAATAGAGGCCTGTCTAGCGGCAAAATGCCCGTCAACGCGTGGTAGATTGGCGAGCCTGGCGGCTCGGATTTCGTCCATTGCCCTGCTTGGTCACGAGAAGTATCTCCCCCGGTCTGTCGGACCCACCCTCCACGCTGACGCATGTCTTGGGGTATGGTATCGACGCGGATCATGTTGCCAGAGTCATACCAGTCGTTCTCGATGGCATGTAGACTGGGGCTGAGCTCCCCCATCGCGTCCCGTGCATGGTAGGTGTCAACGTCCCAGTGGCCGTCGGTCGATTCGATGTCCTCGGAAATATTGTGGAGGCGGAGGTAGTCCGAGGTGGTGATGACGGCGTGTGACTGCCGCAGGTGGGTGAGGTTGAACATGACGGATATGGGCACTTTCCATGCCATCTGTTGTTCGATAGGGAGTTCTCGCCACTCGTCCGAATGGGTCGCATCACCCCGATTCACCATTGTAGCGTATGCCGCACACGTCGCCCTGAACAAATAGAGGTCGGTACGATTGACCAGCGGTAAGAGAAAAGGAAGGCCCACAGGTCGAATTCGCATGCCCGAGCGTACACAAAGGAAGGGAGGATGGTCGTTCGATTGAGTATCCGGCCATGGAGGACCGCCGTCTCGATGATGTAGCGCATCTATCAGTGTGGTGAATAGGTGGGGACAGGCTTGTGGGGAGTCGCGTACGTTGTTCCAACCCAACCAAAGACTGTAGTCGCGCGCATAGAACCCGTTCGTTTTGGAAACCACGTCGGAGAGATAGCTCAAGTAGAGCTCGTCTGAACTGCTCGGCGGGCCTTGCGCGACAGACGGGTCGACCCAAACGATCTCGTCGCCCAGTGTGGTCTGGCCGGGGAGCGACTGACTGAGGAACTGGAATTTAGCGCCATAGCCAATGGTCGACAGCCCGAACCCGACCAGTACGCCGACGAGAATTGCTGTGGCAACAAGCGACGAGAGGGACGCGTTGTTGGCCCGGAAGGGCTTTGGCATGGTCGGGGGACGTTCTAAAGAAGGGACCGCCGAGGCGGGTCGAGTTCAATCGGGAGCAAGCTGCGACCGCATCGCTCTGAACAAAGTGCTGGGATCCCCATTCCACCCCCATTTGGCAGGTGTGCCGAACCGCCGGCCCTTGGACACAGCGTCCGGACGTGACTCTGCCCCCGCCTTTGCCTTTGCCTTGTTGTCTACCCCGTACCTATCCAGGACCTACGAAACACCGTTGCTCGTCGTCATCCTCCCCCTGTTAAGAAAGAGAGAAAAATCCGGCGAGAAACAAAGTATTCAAACACCGCAGCCGAGTGGTGATCGTTTCAATCAAGCACTGCCGAGGCACTGACAGCGCAAGCCAATTAATTATTGCAGGTATCCGGCGAGGTAGTCAACAGAAATCAGATGCACAGAGAGCGATAGTCAAAATGGCCGGTCACCGCTAGTCGATTTTCTTCGTCTCCTCCGCAGGCTTCTTGCGTTCCAAGATCTCCACCCACTTCCTTGGGAACCAGCCTTCTCTCCCGTCCCGCGTCCGTCCTCTCCACCACTCGCTCTCCACCTCCAGCCGGGGATCCGCTTCCATCCCCGTCGTCGGGTCCAGCTTGCCCATGATCGCCACGATCTCGTTCTCCTTCAGAGCGAGTTCAGAGGGCGACGAGGGCACGAACGCGTACAATGCGCGCGCAAACGACAACGTAGAAGGATCGAGCGGTCCGAGCTGGGAGCCAATCTGGTTTTGCTGTTGTTGCTGCTGCTGCTGAGCACGCTCGTTGAGTATCTTGACCAGCTTCGTCATGGCGTATGGAATGCCAATGACGGCGAGGAAGAACATGATGAGGGGCTTCTTGCTCGGCTTCGGCACAGGCGGACCAGCAGGTCCCTGAACAGGGCGCCCGTTGACAAACTCCCTAAACTCTCCCTGCATCGGCGAGCTCGACTTGCCGGTGACGAGCTCCTTCATCCACCGCACGAGCCCAAACAGCCCAAGCACGCTCCCGAGGGCATTCCGGAGATGACTAAACTGTTCGATGACGCCAACCATGGCAAAGAAGGAGCTGTGCGTCGCCATAAACGTCGACTCGAGCATTTGCGCGACGCCGGTAAACGTCTGCACGATGGAGTGGAGGAGGGCAAAGGTGTGCTGTGTGGTGGTCTCGAGTGTCTGCGTGAGCGAAGGATTGTTGGGATCCATGCCAGGGTACATGCCACCCATCCCTGGCACGCCACCATACATGTTGTTCATCCCATACCCTGTGTACCCGTATCCACCCATCCCGCCATACCCCAGACCTCCGCCGTACAATGTGCTGCCATACGGAGAGTAGGTCGATCCAAACCGTGCATAGGGCGAGTACGGGAGGGAGTTGTAGGAAGTGGCTGCATACGGCGAGGTCGAGGGGGTGGACAAGGATGCAGGACGGGCGGGAACAGCTGGTGTTCCGGACGTGGGGGCTGCTGACGACGTGGACGCCGTCGCCGTCGATGGCAGCGACGATATCGGCGCGGACGGCTGCGTGGCCGCGCCTTCCCATGGCTTTGGCGGCGAGGCCATCGTTGTCAGAAATAGAGTGACCGTGGGAAACGCTTGTGGCGGAGGTTTCATGTGTTTATTCGAAGAGTTTGTGCAAGACGATCGCTCGTTCTCTGGCTGCGTGTATGCACTTTTCTAGCGAACCTGCAGGCTGGGGCGCTAAGCTCTCGCGTTCACCGTCATCGTTCTCGCCCATCGTTCCCCGCTCGACACTGACGACGCCTCCGTCCACGCCAACAACGACAGCAATCGTGGAAGTGAGCAAGGGCTCTTCAAAGGACGCAGGGTCCGCGAGAAGCGTAGGCGTGCTGAGTGCAAAATCCATGTCAGCGATCATCCCTGCATGCTCATGACAGCGAGCGACCTTCCACCGACGCAGCCAAAGCTCAGCCCGACCACCCTGCGCTTCTTATCCAGGGACAGAGGGACGCGGTCGGTGCGGCTACATGTTGTGGTGGACTTGTCTGGGTCGAACGTCGCCTGGGGCAGTGTCGCTGGAGTCGTCACGAGCGCCCCAACGTCAGTTTGGGTCGCGTCTGCAAAGAATGTGACACACTGTTTTCCAGCGCTGCCATCATGGCTACGAGCGCTGCATCGAACGCGTTACCGTCATAGTTGAGGCATGTCGCATCGATGTAGAGACACCACACTGCATGGCCAGATGATATGCAGAGCGTGCTCAGCGGTAGCACGTTCGACCTAGACGTGTTCTCTCATCGGAGGTGGTCGCCCTTGCAGAGAGCAGACGGAGACGAACCTGACGAGCGCGTCGTTGAGCCTCTCAGAGAGCACCTGTGCCTCTTCTGACGGCGGGCCAGGCTTGAACTTGGGCGAGCACATCGCCGGGAGGTCGATGTTGGGGACTGTCCAGAAACCCAAGGGACGTCAGGCAGCACTCCGAGCCGTGCATCGTGCGACGGGCTTACCTACGAACCCGACGTCAGGCATGTCCAAGTCGGGTTCTGCGATCTCGGCCTTGACGCCACACACGATGATGGTCTTGCCCATCCGCACGAGCGCCGAGCCGTCTGCGGTGGATATGGATCCTGCGACGAGGCTCAGCGGGGACGCGATCGCCGCGTGCGAGAAGGAGACGCACCGACATTAACAGAGACGTCTCTCCATTCGCGCGCCTCGCGTCCGTCGGGTCTGAAGCCCTCTGCCAGAAATCGGTCGAGATAGGCGTGCGGATGGAGCCGCTGGAAGATCTGGGCACGCAGCATGTCCGACATGGGCGAGCACAGAAATGGCAACCGGGGACCTCGTCGGTATCACGCGCGCTTTTGAACACCAGCGGGCATGTCTGGTCGCCAGAAACAGCGCGTCCGCGAGGAAGAGGACCTGGACGACCTCGACGGTCAGTCGCGCCTTGTCCGCCGCTACCGGGCGCTCATCGCTCGCTAGACGTCCTCGATCAGTTCGCGCCGTCGGCCCAGCCAACCTCCCCAGCGGCCACGTCTACATCGGCCCAGCCGGCAACCAAAGGGGACGATGGTCTCACGGAAGACTTTGCGGAGGAGCTCGCAAAGGAGATGGCATCGTTTTTCCAGGGACTGGGGGTCGAACCGGGCGCAGAATCCAAGGGACCGGATGAGACCGCAGAGCGGGAACGGTTAGCAGCTGCCTGGGAAGCCATGCTCGTCGAGGGCATGGACGCCATGTCGGTCCCGTCTAATGCGCATGCATCTCCAGATGCGTCGTCTTCGCGGCCGGGAGGGGGGGACTTTCAGTCTCGCATCCAGTCGGCGGTGAACAAACTCAAGGAGAGCGAGTCGGGCCTCAAGTCATCCGATGCGGGCACAAGCGGTGACAGCGACACTTTCCAGACGCTGCTGTCTCAGCTGGGAGAGTTGAGAAACGACGGTGCCAGCGCGGACAGCGATGAGCAGCTACAGGGGGTGTTGGAGGCGATGATGGGGTCACTCATGAGCAAGGATGTGTTGTATGAGCCATTGAAGGAGCTGCACGACAAGGTGAGCGTGCACCATCTTCACTTCGCGCTAGGCTAACTTGATCGGCACAGTTCCCCGAGTATCTCAGGGATCATAGCAGCACTCTATCGCCTGAAGACAAGAAGCGTTTCGATGCACAAATTGTGTGCATCAGTCGACTGATAAACGAGTTTGAAGCAAAGTCGTATCACGACGACGACGAAAAGGCTCGCGGAAAGATTGTAGAGCTCATGAGCGAGGTATGCACTTGTCTCACATCAAATGTCCCTTGTTTATGTTTGCGCGAGCACAGTTACAAGCGCACGGATCGCCGCCAGGGGAGATCATGGGGCCGCTCCCTCCCGGCTTCAACATGGGGTCCGATGGACTTCCTGACATGCCCGATGGCTGCAACATTCTTTAAAGTGGCCTAGTAGATCCATGTACGCTACATCAAGTCACGTGATAAATGAACGATCACGAGGCTGCTTGTTGTCGCTTTCGATATCGACCAATGCGCTCACCGCGTCCGCGAGTGCCCGCCACGCCCAGCGACGGCAACGACAACCACGGTCGTCGTCAGCCGTTTCGTCCTCTTCAGCCCCTTCGGACCCCCCGCTCACCGCTCACGCCCACCCCGCCCGCGAAACCTACCCCGCCGTGCGAGGTCATTCTGACGCCGCGCGCGACACCCAAGCCCGTCAAACGGAAAGCCGCATCGCGACTCAAGCGCCCAGCGACCAAGGTCAAGAAAGAGCCCCCCGACATCGACATCTCCAAGGTGCGCCCGCCCTCGCCCTCGGACGACCCGCTGCTCCTCTCGGGGGCACGCCGCGTCTCCCGGAGCCCGCCGTTGCGCGCGCGCTTTACCCCCGCGTTCTCCTCCTCGCCGCCGGGCTCGGCAACATGCATCGATCCCCCAGTGTCCTTTGCCGCACGTCTCTCTGGGAAGCGGGTCGGCGACATCTTGGGGAACTCGCCAAACACGCATGTGGATGCGCTCCCCGTGTTTGACGCCCCTCGTGTCGGCGAGACGACAGAGGTCTGGAGTGACTCGGACGACGACGACGGGTTCAATCTCACGGGCGAGTACACGGGCAAGTACAAGATCCTCAAGGTGCCCACCAAAGCAGATCCGCCGACGAGCGGGACGAGGGAGCGTATGGAGTCGTGGGGACGACCCGTCAGTCCGTTTCCGTACAGCGAGATCATGGAGCGGTCGTTTCTGTCGTCGGACTGTGCAGAGAGCACCCCTGGACATGACGCTATCCCGGATTCAACGATACCGCGCGAGGACGTGGACATGTGGGAGATCGCGACGGAGCCCCCGCTTTCGGACGTGGAGTCTTCGCCCCCACCCTCTGTTTCGGAGGACGAGTTTGCAGACTTGGACGGTGATTTACCTGTGTTTGATGTTGAAGCGGATGCAGAGTCTACTCAGGTTCTCCCGCTTCCTGAGCATCTCGAAGGCCCTTCAGGTTCGGACCCGACGGTTTTGGAGGAGCAGGAGGAAGAGGCGCAGATCGATCGCGAACTCTCGGTCGACGTCGAGAACGTTCCCAACGTCACTCTTACTCTTTCGACGGCCAAGCGGCCCATCGTTGCTATGGAGGGTGATTCCTCTGACGAAGAAGACGATGTAGAAGGAGAGGACATTATCAAGATCTCCAGTGGAGATCCCAAAGCAGCAGCTCGCGCGGCCGCAATTTTACGGATGGTCTGTGAACACAATTGTACTTGACGAGGCTGTTCTGTTTAATCCTTTGTAGCACGACTATGATTGCATCCTTGCTGCCGAGAAGAGGAGGCGGTCGGGTCGATCCACCAGGTCGACGCGAATACGCCGCAAGACTGTTGAGAACGCTGGAATTTCCAAGTCTTACACGGACCTGAGGAATCAACGGTGGGGCACACTCCAAGGTAGCAACACGTCGCCCGGCTCGCGTAGTCTTCCACTACTCGAGCTTTGGCGGGATGCGGAAGACAGCGTTTTCTTCGAGCATCATTCGATGAGCTACTGCGATGCCTCATTCACGTTGCCGCCTTTGAAAGCGATGCTAACTCTTCCCGAACCTGTATGTGCACCTCTGGGTGGAGAGTGGACTCGCGACTGCTGGAAATGCATGGACAAGTGCCTCGTAGCTGAGCGACTTGCCGTCGCGGCAGCATGCAATCACGGCACAGATGTATTCGCCGATACAGACGATGTATCCAAGGACGCAGTGTTGGATCGTTTTGTGAATCAGCTTGGCGGTGAATCTGCTTTGGCCGGGCTCGGACCTGAGTGGTCCAGGTGAGTTTATGGCATGGTGTTTTCCCTTTTTGCCATGGGCTCACGCCTGACCCTCCAGGGCGAACTTGATGGTGAGGCTGGAGGTACTCATCAAGAAACAGGCGCGACGGGTGGCACGCGCTCCGATTACCAAGGCGCGCCAGGGCTCGCACTGTCCCGAACTAGGTTACCGTGGTCTCTTGGAGGAAGCTGTGGCCCTGTCGGGGGAGACGATGATGGAACGGTGTCCGACCTTTGAGTCGATGTCGTCGGACTCTACCGTCGTCTCTGACGCGCGCGATGCGTGGAAGACGACCAAGATGGCGGACTTGTCGCCGCGTCCAGAGCCTCGCAGCTGGGAGACGAGTCGTTCACGTAGCCCTATACGGACGCCGTCCCGAACGCCCGAGCTCATGCCACCGCATCCAAAGGATCAGGTTCATCTCCGGCACGCGTCGCTGCCACCTATGAAATCCATGATTCCCGTCCGGATCCGCCCGAAGCGACTCGTCGATCTGCGGCATCTCTCGCCGACTAAACCCGATGGTGGGAAAGGACGGCCGGCCCGGCGAAGCAGTGGCGGGGGCAGCGTCAGGGACTTGGTGAGGCAGTTCGAGAGCTGGGACAGATGACTGTTTATGTTTACGTGTATGAGAGCCTCCTCTTTCTTATATGTTTTCGGGCGATTGCGCCGGCCGCAACGATCTACGAGATTGTATGTTCACTAATCATTAGCGGATCACTCGCGAGGAATATACACTTGTTATTCGAATAAGTAGGGCTACCGATATTTACAATCGACGGTGACCAGGGGTGAGAAGAAGAGTGTTCGCGTATTCGACAAGGGCGGCTAGTGTAGAACGTGGGCGCTTCATCAAGGGATGGGAACGGAATGTGTGTGCACATTCTCGAAAGACTAAGACGTACGAAATACGCGAAAGTTCTGAGAGAAAGAAAAACCTTTCGGATCTTGAGAACGAATGGCGATGATCCAGTGAAGGGCAACGGGGAAGGACATTAGCCGTGGTGCGTGCCGACACCGTGGCCATGTCCGTGGCCGTGCGGGTGGGAGAGCCCGTCAAAGATGGCGCTAATGCCGTGCTTGTCCTTGGAGCTCCCCCTGGATCCGGGGTCACGAGACACAGAACGGGTGCGGATGTTACCCGCGCCGCCGCGCCCGGTCGACTGGAACTCGCCTAGGTGGTGCGCGACGTGCTCGACGGTGGGCTCGTGCAAGATGGTAATGTTGGCGGCGCCGCCTCTACCGGTCGAGTGACTGTGGGACGTGTCCGTTCAGAGGGGGCGCGGTCAGAAAGGACAAGGGGTACTCACATGCCTTCGTGATGGGCGTGGTGCCTGCGTTCCTCTTCGTCGAGCGCCTCTGGCCTGAGGCCGTTCCCGGAGGCATGGATGTTCCCGGCGCCACCTCTTCCGGTGGAATGCATCACGACGCCCGGACCCCGGGAGCGGGAGCGAGAGCCGGAAATGTTCCCTACACCACCACGGCCCGAGGAATGCTGTATCGGATGGAACATGGCGTTCAGAGGCCCTGGCGGCGAGGGGGGAGGGGGAATGCTTACGATGGCGGCCTCTGCGTGCTCCCGGACGAGTCTGGCCTGGTACTCGGCCTCTGTTGCGTCCTCGCCGATGGAACGAGCGTCTCTGTGAGCATCGCGAGGCGGAGAGTGGATGTTTCCCGCGCCGCCGCGCCCGACGGAGAGGACCTGGATCGTTGGGTGTCAGTGAGTGGCCTGGAAGCGAGCAAGAACGTCGACGGACTCTGTCTGGGTGAACTGCGGGCTCGCGGCCACGGGTGAACGAGACGTCGTCCCGGCTGTCGACGGAACGTGCGTCGCGGGACAGGGAGGACTGCCTGATGTTGCCTATCCCGCCTCTGCCAGAGGACTGCTGTGCGGAAGGGGATGAGCTGTGGACGAGGGAGAGAGGGCGGGGCTCACAAAGGCATCGCGTCCCCTCGAGGTGGAGCGGCGCTCAGAGTCGCTTTGGGTGTCTAGCATGATTGGGTCAGCGCTGCTGGAGGGGCGGTATCTCTTATCGCTGGGGCTATCTTTGGCAGGGGCTTATCGCGGACCAGCGCTGATCCTTAAATACCCAGGGGAGACGCTCACCTGGCTTGTTCACCAATGTATCTGCCACTGAGACGTTGTCACCTCCACCCGCTGACAGCGGCCTGCCGGACAGCCTCGCCCCAATCGCGGTCATCACTTGCGGAAGAGACTTCATCGAGGCGGCCATTTTCATGCTCGTGTCGTCCGTGCTCATGTCGCCAGGTTAAATAGCTGGTGTCGGGTGCGTACAAATGGGGCCAAGGTGCGTAACGGGTGCGTGATGGTTGACCCTACTATGAGCAGGCGGGCTCCTCTCCGTCCGACCGTGCCTGTCCAATGACCTCGGAATCCGACTCAGCGCAGGGTCGCCGGCAGAGTTCGTCCTGGACACATTCCAATCCCTGACGGACCGAATCAGCCTCGGGTGCGCTAGGGTGTCCATCGGGCCAACTTGGCCATCGCCACGCCCACAGCACGCCATCCCGTGCCTGGCATCCGGTTCTCATGAAGACACGTTCGACGCTCTCGTTGGCCGCGTCGAGCCTGTTCTCTTCCGACGTAATAGTGGCAGCGTCGTCTAATGGTAAAAATTCACGTGCAATGCCCGCCCCGGTGACTCACGCCGTCCAAGGGTCCCTCAATCGCACATACCCCGCAAGGAACGCGGTCGACCCCGAGTTGTACATATTGTCCGTCCACGACAGCAGTTTTTCCAATCAAGTATAGATTTCGAGGGTGGAGCGACACACCGCGCCGGTGCGCGTGACTGACAGCGTGAAACTACTCCAACGTGTGACCATCGGTCGTAGCTACCGGCACGGACCTCTGGTGGGCCTCGTTTGCCAGACGGGAACAACAGCATCGCCGTCTCATCAGAGAGAACGTGTTCCGGATTACGTCTCTGGATTCGGATTCCTACAACGCGGCAGATCAGACGTCGGCACAACAGTTGGGACGAGGAAGAGGGCATATCAGATAGGAGCGAAAGACGAGATGTTTGGTTGTCAACACGCATAGTTTCAGTGTGAACTATGCTTGATTCCTTTGCGTTTCATCGTAGCAAAAGGGCCACGGCAGCGGGGGAAGAATGAAATAGCACCCACATTCTCCGCTTCGCTCCAGGGACGGTGGTCACGTTGACGAATCTACGTCGAGACAAGTCAACATCCGATGCGGCGAGGGGTGCGCTGAGGTGCGTGCCTGCGGTTGTAGAGCTCGCGCTTCTTGGCGCGACCAGTCGGTGCCTTGTCCTTTTCCTGCTTTTCGACTTTGGGTGTCTGCGACTTGACCTTGCCGGCGCGCGCAAGAGATCCGTGAACTGAAAAAAAAGGGAGGGGTGAGCGGGCACATGTCTGACGCGGAATGCGACGCACCTTTGCCCATGGTGGTTCGAGTGGACGCTTGGTGGCTAGTCTGCTAGATATCCCACGGTCGGAAGGTGCCGAGTAATCAACGCCTTATCCGAGTGTAGCCCCCGTATCTTGACTTTGCTATCGACGAGATGTTCACCCAAAAAACGTCCTGGGCAGACGATGTGGACGAACTCGCAGAGCCCGCCAACGACTACATCGACGAGCACGGGATACGCGTCACGATTGAGTACGCCATCAACGACGAGGGCAAAAAGGTCAAGGTGAGCGCGACCACCCCGTGTTTTTCCTAGCGGCCCATCGCCTACACGCAGATCACGCGCAGGATCAAGCGGACCCTCCAGAAATCTGTCGTCGAACACACCGTCGCCGAGCGCAAGAAATGGGCGAAATTCGGCAAGGAGAGGGGGAACAAGGAGGGGCCCGATCGCGCTACCACGACTGTCGGAGAAAACGTCGTACTCAAACTGACCGCCGGAAACAAGGTATGTGTTCGACCTCCTCCCCTCCCTCCCTAGCACCCATCCGCGATCCAGGCAGCGGAAAGCGAGCCAACCGCCGAACAAAACGTCAAGGCCGAGCTTGTGAAAGCGGGCGCTGGCAAGGTCGTCTGCCGATTGTGCAAAGGCGACCACTTCACGGCCAAGTGTCCCTACAAGGACTCCCTCGCCGGACTCGAGACGGCAGAGATCCCATCAGACGACCTTCCTCCTGCTACCGATACACCTCTGGCCCCTTCATCTGGCGGCAAGTACGTTCCGCCATCGATGCGTGCAGGTGCTCGCGGTCCTGGAGAGTCGATGGGTCGTCCTGGTGGATCTGGCTCGCGGGAAGACCTCCCGACGCTCCGTGTCACAAACATCTCAGAAGAAACGCAGGAGAACGATTTGCGCGAGCTGTTTGGCGCGTTTGGCCGTGTTGCAAGAGTCTACGTCGGTCGGGACAGGGAGACTGGTATCGGAAAAGGATTCGCGTTCGTGAGCTTTGACGACAAGGCGGTCGCACAGCGCGCCATGGAGAAGCTCAACGGAAAGGGCTACGACAACTTGATTCTGAGCGTGCAATGGTCTCGTACGTGGCTGGGATTGCTTGCCTTGTCGTCCCCGTACTGACGCTCGCACAGAACCAAGACCGGATGGACGATGATGAAGTGTAGACGTGCTGTCGTACTAGATCTGTACTTTTCTGGTCGGGGCCTCGTTGGCCTGACCTTTGATGCTTTGACTGAACAAAGTAATACGAGTGATGTCAGGTTTGTTTGGACAACGTCAGGGGCTCGTTTTCTGCTACCGCAACAGCGACAGATGCAGCAGGACACGATCTCACATGGGACTCTTCCCGTCGCATATATCGTGTCCGAGGAACTAGCCAGGGTAAGTGGCATGTAGGCCGGGCACTCTGGCATTGACCCCAACATCTACGTTGTTCTGCCCGGCACGTCATCCACGACAACATTGACTGCCCAGGTGTCGTCTTTGCTACCTTCAAATAAAAACCGTTCGCTATTAGTACACTCGTTGGTCAGCGCTTTCGGCCTACAGACGTTGGCCACCCCCGATGGGCAGAAGCGCGTCAGATTCCTTCGCTCCCGAGTAGCAACTCACAGAGAGCTTTTGGGTTATCATACTCGCAACTATCTTGACTACGCCCTGAACCCTTCCAACGGCTACGAGGACTCGGCTCAAGTCTCCGAGTTTGGGCTCGAGGACGTGCGTGCTCTGTCGTACTATCTGGTCGTCTCTTATACACAGCATAGGATTGTCCGCCCTTCCAAGGGATGCACGAGTACATACCCATGGTCGCCGGAGCGACGTTGACAGCTGTGGATGCAATCAAGGATAACCATTGCGACGTTGCTCTTTGCTGGGATGGAGGCAGGTCAGCGCTCTTCCCCACCGTCTTCCGGGTTCTTGGTCAAACAATCTCAGACATCACGCGCAAAAATCCCATGCATCTGGAT
This sequence comes from Boletellus ananas, assembly GCA_038089895.1. Taxonomy (NCBI): domain Eukaryota; kingdom Fungi; phylum Basidiomycota; class Agaricomycetes; order Boletales; family Boletaceae; genus Boletellus; species Boletellus ananas. Next base: position 128,500 of record JBBPLS010000028.1, on the reverse strand, counting down.
TTTGTTACGTGGCAGATTGTGTCCTCGCTATCCTTGCTCTGAGGCGCATTCCCCCTCCTCTGCTTGCGTCAACGCCCTCACGAAGATCGCGTGTAATGTACCTCGACCTGGACCTGCACTTTTCCGATGCAGTCTCCCATGCTTTCCACAACGCCGGTGCAACCACATTGTCCCAGGTCTTGGTAAGACAACCCCCGGTGGTCTTGCGACCAACTTTGTTTTTTGACGCAGATGGCCACATGCGTTTTTCTTCACACAGACGTTCTCGGTCCACCATTCCGCCCCCGGTTTCTTTCCCGTCTCTCCCCTGTCTGCACTACCAAATCCAGACGATGCCTCGTTCAACCCGTTCACCCTGTCTCTCCCGCTTCACAAGGGTGCTTCCTGCCGGACGTTTGTCCGCGTGTGGCCGATCATCGAGAAGATCAAGGACGCGTTCCAGCCAGACTTTACCGTCGTCCAGTGCGGCGTGGACGGGCTCGCAGGCGACCCAATGGCAACCTGGAACTGGTCGATCGGCGGCCAGGGATCGCTCGGATGGTGCGTCGACCGAATAGTGCACGGTTGGTCGGGGAAGAAGCTCCTTCTCGGAGGCGGTACGTTCTCTTCTCCGGTCGTGCCGTTCCATCCTCACCGTTTATCATGACGCCCCGTTTTTCTTCTTCACCCAACGGGTTCGTCCAAAGGAGGGTATCATTCTCCCAACGCTGCACGCGCTTGGGCTTTCCTGACGTCGATCGCGGTGAGCGTGCGGCGTTCCTTGCCCATCGAAACCGTCGATCTTCTCACACGCAAGTCGCACGCAGGCGGGCGAACCCCTGTCACCAGACGCGGAGATCCCGGACCACCGCGCGTTCCCGTTGTATCAACCCTCGTTCACACTGGACGTCCCTGCCGGCAACATGCAAGATCAAAACTCGGACGAATACCTGCGCTCCGTCGAAACCGTCTTTGAAAGCGTCCAGATCCTGTTACAAGAACGCTTGTCCGCACAACGTCCGTCGTAACGCGTGCTCAGAATTCCCTCACTCTCCCCTGTTTTAATATCGTTTCATTGTAATTTTCCATGGCAACGAGAACGCGGGCAGTGATTTCTCCCATGGTCGTCATAGCACATCTTTACACAAGGTACGCCGTCAACGCACTGACACTCCACGCAGGGGCTGTGTAGTTGAACGTTTGTCCAAACACCATCTCAAACGTTGTGGGAACAACTGCATCTGGCGTCGTCGGCGTGTTGCTCGCCTCCTCGGGTCCTGTTATCACACTCGCATTCCCGGCGTTGCCAACTTTGAATGGTAGAACAAAGGTCATCGGTGCTGGCGCTGTGTTGTAGTTGACAATCTAGACAGGCGGTCATTAGAGAATCAGGTAGTCATTGTGGCAGATATATGCACCTTGATGAAGACTGTGCCAGCGCCGGTGTCGCGGGTGACACTCCACTGTAGCGTACCATCCTCACTGGGGAGTGTGCTGGGGAGATACTCGGTCCCTCTGTGGGTACTGAAGAGCTGTGCGTGACCCGTCAGTGGCCACAAGATGGGTGATGGATGTGAAAGGGAGATTCTACCTGTTGGACGTAGTAGCTTGTCGAAGGATAGACGTTGGAAGCGCTGCACGTTTCATAGAATCGAATCAATGGTGAATACTGTTTGTGTTCCAATGCTTACTCGAAAGCGACAAGATTGGGCGTCTGGACCGGTCGTGAATGGCGGGGACAAGGACGAGACTGAACAACTTGCCCACTGGTAATCGGCGACATTTATCAAGAGCGGTGCATAGGATGCACCGAAGACGATATCGGCGTTCCTTTCGAGGCCGGTCATGTAAGCGGCCTCTCCCACAGCGCCTGGATCGACGAGCCATCACGGAGGGTAAAAAAGCGGGATAAACGAGCCTACTTTGAACGGTGGGATACTTGAGGTGTCCATCGTTACCAAAGACGTTGGCGGGATTGGTAGAGATGGCCGCGTATTCACCCTGAGGAGAAAATAAAGCTCTCGAGCAAATTCCACAAAGACAGGTTCTACCTGGAGATAATATGTGTCGTTGCGCTGCGTGTCCGCAATGTGAGTAATCGTAATCGAAGTGCTGGCGAACCGATATTGTCTACTTGCCTCGTAAGTATCGTAGTAGAACGCATGCTCAACAAAGTAGTCTGTCGACGAGATAAATACTGTGGGGGCGGACGCGAAAGGCCGACCTACCGGGGGTCGAGTAGAGATGATTGTCATATTGCGTAGGAACCGGCTCCAAGACAGGGTCGAACGGATTGGTCGTAGCGATGAAGCCTGATCAAACGAGACCGCGGTGACAAGCATAAACGTGTCGAGTGCCGAATGAATACGTACGCAGTTTGGGGAATGCCGCTGTCAGATTCCCCACAAAGTCTCTCCATCGATAGACATATCTGGGGGTTTGAATGGAGTCAAGAGAGTCGACCCGTCACTGAATGTCTCACGAGCGAGGAGCAACGAAATCTTCGTTACCAATTTCAACGTAGGTAAGACTGAAGGGCTCGGGGTGACCAAGAGAGGCACGGAGGGCGGCTGTATGATTAAATGTAATTTAGACAAGATCTAATACCTTGCATTTATTCAGACGGAGTTGGACGCACCATATTTGTTAGTGGCTGGATCCCCAATCACGAAGTTGATCTGGTCGATTGCAGATTGGATGTATGGGGACAATTCATTCTCGGGAACGCTCCCGTCGAAAGAATAGCCTGTGGCGACAATTCAAAGAATCAAGGGAGGTCCAAGTCCTCATCAAGTTAGACAGACCTGCCCAAACGGCCATGACAGGTTCCATCTCCATATCCTCACACAGATGCATGTATTCCAGCAAACCGAGACCGCTGAGACAAATCAATCAAGTTGTATCTAGCGGATTGTTGAACTCAAGTTACTCACTCTGTGTTGACGTAGCCCCAGTCTCCCATCCGACCTGCGAAATAAATCCAGGGGAAATAACCAAAAGTGAATGCTAACCAGGTCTATCAACAAGCGGACCGATGGTGGCATCCCATTTCCACCTTGCTTCCCTAGTCTGTCCCTGAAATATCTCATCCAGCACCCGGCAGACCTCTGATGGTAGTAGATTTTTACCTCCTGCCAAGCCTGTCAGGATTGCGATAGACATTTCATAATCATCCATACCAAGTTGTTGCCACCAGGAAAACGAAAGTATGAAGGTCTCATCTTGTACAATGTCTAGAGAGCTATCAATGAAATTTTGATCCCATGAGAGGCAGCATACATGCGTACTGTCGCAATGTCAATTCTCAACCCGTTTGTGCGACCCTTGAAGGTCGGCGGGAACAAGGAAAACATGGCGAAGTGAATGGTTTGACCAGCAGCATGGCCACCATCAAACGTGACTGTGAAGTTGTTCGCTGTTGACCTAGGGGAAGTCGTCGGTGTCAACGATACCCAGACCTGCTTCCATCCCGTCTGTGATCCGTTCATCTGTACTGAAGCCGAGGCATAAACTTCACCCGTAGAACTCTGCAATGCAACAGTGGCCATTCCGTTGAACGAAGAGGTCACGGGGAATCTGTAGTAAAAGGAAGCATCATAGGTCCACTCCGAATTCACCCGAATTCCTGGTGATACAATATGAACCGCGCTCCCCATGTAGGACGAAATGACAAACCATAATAGCCCTCGTTCCCAACACCAATCTTCCCTGGGGTTCCGTGCGGGATGATTAGCTGGAGGGAATTCAGGAGGGCTGACGAGACGGGGGATGGGTCCGCGATGACATTGATATCTGCCCCGTTGATAGCACTCCAGGCATATAGGGCCGCAGAAGTATCTACACACTACAGTCAGGTATTGCTGGAGAGGTACTATTGTCTACCACTTACTAGGTGCAACTTGCTGGAATGCTCGATTCTGGAGCACTAAATGGAAGGGTGGTTAGGAATAACCCATGAGGTGCCGTTGGACTCACGTTCCGCGTAAATACCACCGTCGCCACTCTAGGAAGCGATCAGATGGTTTCTTAAACTGGTGTATGGTATCTTACATGCTGTAAGATGGTCGTTCAACACTACCCATTGACGAGGAAGGTGCGCTCACATTGATGTCCTGTGAGGTAAGGACCAACGCGTCAAATAGACAGACAACCAGGGTAGGGTAATCGCACCTCAAACATGTAACCGTCTGGACAAAATCATCAGTAGCACGAGAAAGAAAGAAGCCATGACTTGCAGAGGAGTGGAGGAATGTCATGACTTGCGGTCCTGTTTATTGTTACCACCGCTGTGGCGGTCGCGAGGCTGACAAGAGCAACAGCAACCCGCACACCGCGACAAAGAAATAGAAGCAGCATTCCTCAGATTGTGAGGATCTTACGACTGAGGTCGCCGACTCGCAACTTCAATTTATATCTGCTAACCACAAGGCCCGCCATCCGAAGAGCGCCCATGATCAACGCGGCAAGTGTGCCCGCGGGAAGTGATAACCCGGGAAAGCGATCTGCCATGCGAAACGTTCACAGCGGCAGCTCCAAGATGAGATCAGAAGCCTCAGTACCCAGTACCTAGTAGCGACCGTACCGCTACTGGTGAGATCGTCGAACTTCGATGTCGACCTTCAAGCAGTTGCTGCGTCAACCATTAAGCTTTTCCATTTATATTTTATGTTTTATTTATATTTATTTAATGTTTTGGATGGCTGACACGGGGATGTCCACAGGTCGACGAGAACGAGCGCTATGCGGATCTGAGCGCAGAGAGTCGAGGTCCAGGGCTACTGGCACTGGGCCAGTTGGGGGACCAGATTGAGTTGGGCATGGGCACAGGTGACTTGGACCGCTGGAGTGACGCAGAAGAGGTACACAGCAACCCTAAGCGTCCACAGAGCGCCGGAAACGGGCTCGATGTCGACACAACACACCACATCGAGGTATGGAGCTGAGGAGTCGATCGGGTGACATAGCCAAGCCCAAGTTGTACAGTGCGACCTGGAGTGGGGAAACGGCGGCGATGGATTGAGTGGGAAATGTCCCCACATGAATGGCGCAACGAGCGGCGCACGCTGCGAGTCGAAATAGCTCAAAACCCGACCGTTAGCCAAGGATGGGGCGGTCAGCACACGCGCCACCAGCGCAGGACGACAGTCTAAGACATACCGGGGCCACCCATACTGTCTGCTGAGCACCCGAGATGCTCTACGAGCCGCAGAAGCAAGCTCGTCGACAAAGCAAACGCGCAGGCCGTGGGCGAGCTGCAGGGTGAAGAGGCCGAATGGGCGACATAATCACACCACCACCCGTCAAGCGAGATCCAGATTGATATAGCGATGGTGAGGGCGAGGGAGATCAGCCAGAACAGAACAACGCGGGCTGTGCAGGGCACGGATGCAACCCAGCACAAATCCAGGCGGTGCGAAGGCTGGAGACAGAACGGTACACCTCTGTCGTCGTGGTTCGGACTGTGGCGAATTGACTCGGCCCAGCTTGGAAGTGACCGCGAGAAACTCATTGAAACCGGGACTTCGCCCTCAAAACTTCTGGACATCGAGTCCGATCCGAGCCAAAACTCGGTCTAGTAAGGCTGGCAAGCTTACTATGCCGTCGTGATCTGTGTAACATAGCCCGTCCACTAGTTCCTCGTCCTCGACTCTTCCATCGTTCGTCAACCGTCTTCCCCATGCTCTGGAATGCGTCCGTCCTGAGCGCAGTGTCGTCTGACACCGAACCAACTGTGGTGATCGCATTTGATTCTGCCAAATACATATTTAATGTCGGTGAAAACACCACTAGAACATTTTTACAGAGCCGTCAGAATTGGAAGAAAACGCGTGCGCTGTTCTTCACATCTGTGGGCACCCAACGCACCAGCGGACTCCCTGGTAAGCTGCCTCACTCGTAAAATCCCTTCCTATCATCTAATTCTCTATTTCCGAGGCTTGCTCATGACCTTGGCCGACGCCGGTCAGTCCCAGGTGCAGGTAATCGGTCCCTCCGGACTCTTACATTTCATAGCTTCTATGCGCAAGTACACCTTCCGGTAAGCCATGTGGCTCCACACATATGTCATGTCGCTAACTCCCTCAAGTGACAACTTCGCTGTTAATCCTACCGAAGTTTCTCTTGCCTTGCCATGTACAGAAACAGGAGATCCGCCCGTGTACAAAGACAGCAATATATCTGTTTTTGCGCTTCCTGTTGTCCCTCTGGAAATACCTTCGCGAGCTATAAACCCTGGGGGCGAAGCGGCAGCAAGCCCGTTGAAGCGGAAACGCGAAGACGCGCCCGAACTATCTTCCAAGAGAATCTCAAGTCAACAACGCACGGATCCACTCGCAGGCGACATCGTTCCCACGACGGAATTTTTGCGCGAAGCTGCTTCTGCGCCAGACTTCAATCCTGCATCGTTGCGCTCTGAGGTGGCCCAAGCATGGAGGCGACTCGTAATCCAATCTATGTTTCCTGCATCTCAGAAGAAATGCCAAGCATCACAAAAGACGAAGAGCTGTGATATCGACACGAATGCAGATGCCTCATCGCGTTCTCTTTTCCCACCCAAATTCGGCAGGCCATTGCCGATGCCTGAACAAACCTCTGTTGGCTCTTGTGATCCAGCTTTCAAGTCAACAGTCGCGTATGCTGTCGTAGGGCCTCGCATACGCGGAAAATTTGACGTCCAAAAGGCCATCGACTTAGGTCTGCCTCCCGGTCCCCTGCGCGGAAGGCTGATCAAGGGAGAGTGTGTGACTGTGCAGATCACGGACAGCAGCGGCAATGTTGTCGAACGCGAAATAAAACCCGAGGACTGTATTGGTGAAAGCATAACTCCAACGGCGAGTAAAACTTCACGCTTCGTTGGGATGGCGTGATCAACTTTTGCAGGTCGTGCTGCTCTTCGACACGCCAACACTAGCCCACATCCCTGCCTTAATCTCAGGTTTCGTCGGTTCCGGACATTTTTCGAGGTATCTATGGAAATACGCAAAAGACTCCAAACAACATAAAGTCAGAGCGATCTTCCATTTGTGCGGGGACGGAGTTCTCGAGGACGAGCGCTACAAGACGTTCATGAGTGACTTCGGGCCTGAAGTACATGTACGTAACCCAGCTATCTACCAGTCATGTTTCACTGAGAATATGCAAGCACATTGTCGCTTCGCGCAAATACCTTCCGGATCCGATGACGTTTACGAGCGCCGCGTACAGTCAGCTTCGACTTAATCAGCTAGATCCCAACATATTTCCCATACAAAAGTATTCATGCACCCCTGACCGGGCAATAAGTGGTGCGTCTCCATGTATTATTTTGTATCTAAGTTTGACATGGTTGTGGAGATGTTCCTGGGTTGCCCGCTCGCGTTACGGGTATGGAAAAAGACGTCTTAATTAACCTACATCCTCTGCGTCCCCCACGTATAGACCAAGATGCCAGAAAGGCAGATTTGTTCCATCCTGCAATATCTTCGAACTCTGCGTTAGTTTTACCCGAGCAAACTCGTAGCAGCTTTTCGGACGCTCAATCTTATGTTTCCTACCGCGAACCGGAGGAAATTTGTGGTGGAGATGTGACAGTATGTCCATTGGGGACGAACAGTGCAATGCCCAGTAAATATAGAAATGGTGACTTGAAAGCGTTCAGTACTCGTGATACCCTCAGACTCACGTGTTTATCAGTTTCTGCAACACTTATCCACATCCCTAATCACGGTTATATCTTGCTTGATGCCGGAGAAGGTACATGGGGCCAACTGACCAGAAAGTTTGGAGACGACCCCAAGTCTACATCTAATGTCTGGCAGGTCCTTCGTCAGCTAAAGTGTATATTCATCAGCCATATGCACGCGGACCACCATATCGGATTGGCAAAGATTTTGGCAATGCGACAAAGAGTAAGCATTCGGACTTGAGATGCCAGACTTTGCGAATTGAATGTGATACAGCTAGATCCGCCCTCCGATATCCCATTGTATGTCATAGGCCAAAACAACGTGTTCATATATCTACGCGAATATGCTGCACTCGAGGAACTCGGACTCTCAGCTCACTCTCCAAATCCCGTCGTTTCGATCTCGGTCGATGCCATACATTGGAAGAATGATTTCTCCTCTCCTCGTTTCCAAGAGGCGTCCTGCAGGTACGCGTGCACTTTAACCTGCTCACTCTTCACTAAATCGGTTTCAGTTCAATTCGCGCTCACCGTGGCCTGTGTTCCGTGCTTGGCCTGGAAAGCTTCCGGAGTGTGGATGTGACACATCGAACGACCTGTCACGGAGCGATCATCAAGCATACGAACGGTTGGAGTATCGTGTGAGTGCATGCTCAACCTCTCCAAACATGCCGTGTTCACTTTCCGATCAGATATTCTGGAGACACCGTGCCCACGCAGAGATTGGTGCAGGCTGGCGAAAACGCAACCCTCCTCATTCATGAATCCACCATGGCTGATGATCAGGCAGAGATGGCCGCAGCCAAGATGCACAGTACCGTCGGTCAGGCGATCGAGATCGGGAGGAGGTATGCGTTTTTCATCGCGGTCAGGATGGCCTTGTTCTAACAACAGCTTGCAGAATGAAGGCCCGCAATGTCCTCCTTACCCATTTTTCAGCGAGATACCCAAACGTACCTCCGTCCGCGGCGACAGAGCGTAAACCCGGAGACCCGATTGTGGCTTTGGCCTTTGACCATGCCAACATCAGGATCGGTGAGATGTGGAAGATGAATGCCTACATCAAAGCTATCGAACAAAGCTTCGTAGGCCTCGAGGACGAGAGCGAGACGCTGCAGACGAACGAGGTCGATCTCCCATAATGTATTAGGTATTACATAGTGTCTCTAGAGATGCAATTACGCTTCGAGCAATGTCCTCCCCCCTCTTATCCCATGTCGCCTGATGGCGATCAGGGGCCACATGTATATCTCCTTCCAAAGTGACCCGTGGGGAATCAGGGGAGGGTGAAGGTACGGTATCGCTGTACAGATCCAGAAAGGAGTTGGAGTGAGTAATCAAGGACTTTATTTTATCAGATGGCGATAAGCCTGGTAGCATTGATAGGACTGTATTCTGGTTGGAGGTGTCGTCCTTGATGAGTAGTCCCAAGAGGATTGCAGTATACCCCCTCAGAAAGGCACATTCAGGAGGATCGTCTTGATGGTCATCGGAGTATTGAACGTGCAGCGTAGTAAAGCACTCCAAGACTGACTTTTGACTAGGGCATCGACAAGCGCGAATGCAGAGGCGCGAACGATCGCACAAGGGATCAATTGCTAATTAAACCAATGAGTGCTCATGTTCACATAAGAGTAGAAATCTGACATTTGATTCTGGAAAGAACTCCTACTTCGGGGTTTAAGGTAGCCCAATTCATGACTAGTCCCAAGGCAAGGCAGAGAAGGTCGAAGATCTCGACTGAACAGTCCCGAGACTCTGTGTTTCGTGATTCCGACCACCTTGCTTGGGATCGCATGACGGTCATGACGGCGAATGGAAGTGCATGAGGCACTTCCAGGGTTGCCTCACACCACCAAGGGTCGTCATGTGATAAAAGGGTGAGCACTCGCATGGCACCACATAAACACTTTTGGGCTGGTGAACCAATAGTGAATGCCCCTGCGATGAAAGCCATGCACAAAGCAGCTTACCTAAGTCTACTTCTCTTTCGTTCTCCTCCAAGATACTAGAGGAGGCAACACAAAGCAATAATAGCTCCGACGTGAACCCGTCCATGTGAGACAGTCCAATAGAAGATCGATCAACACAAGAATCGGCTGTAGACCAATGTCCAAGGAGATACGAGTCTAGGAGACGAAGGCAAGCTTCAATATGGAAAAGGGATGGCGTGTCCCTGCGGTTTAGCGGTAATAACGGCAGCCCAGATTCGTATGCAGCAATACGTGGCTCTAAGAGGCTAAGTTCGGTCCTTAAGTTTACGAGTAAGGTGGGCAGATACTGGACTGCCAAAAAGGATGGAGGGAGGGTGGCGAGTGAATGTGAGACGAGGAAGCGTGCAGAGGGCTGTACCTCATGAGATCGGGCACCGTACAGATCCGACTTGGGACAAACCTGGGATATAAACTCCTTTGACACCAATCTGGCGAGGGACTTGAGCTACTCGAGTATATCTCAGTTTCACCACATGGATCTCACGTCAAAGGACTGAGCTGACCGCGGGGATCTCCGTCCGCAGAATACCATGCAACTTGAGATCATCGTCTGAGCAACTCGCAAGAACCAAAGCTAGAACGTCCTTCCGGACATCAAAGGAATCCAACATTTCCACGAGGGTCGGCACGAATTCTTTTTGATGAGCTACATCTACGAGCGTCTGGAGGTCTCTTGCAGCTAGAGCAGCGAAGAACGCTATAGTGATATCGAAGATCTGATGAGAGTCGGGATGTGATAACTAGGAATTCAAATGCGAACGTGCCTTGTCGCTCGTTCCACCTCGTGCTTCCTCGATTTTAATCCAGGTACGAATATAAAAATCCGACGTTTTTGCGCGCCGGTTAAAATCGGGATCACATAGTTTATTCACGATTTCAAAGGCACTGAAATCTTGCATCAGGAGCGATGTCAGTAGAAAGCGACAACCACACACCTCGCCCTCCTTAAGCCAATTGCGCTAGAACTATCAAGACTCTCAAAGAGGTAACCTACTTCGTCCAAGAACCGCCTGTTTTCTCCCTTGCTTCGGAGTTCAGTAATACTCTTCAGGTCGTTCATCATCCCGGTAGAAAGAGAGGCTTGGGACAGCTCTGAGGGGTTACGTTTGAGAGGAGTGGGCGTCGTTTGTTCATCCTGGTATGGCCGTGGGTCATCTTCAGACATGTCGATCCCCCAGCGGGTACGCAAGTCAGCATAAGATTCATGGGGTTCCGTCTCATCCTCGATAGCGCTCAAGGGGTTCGCATCTGGGACAGGGAGAGCGACAAGGAACGAGCGAGACGACCCCGCGTATGTTTTGATATTTCGGGCTGGAATAGAACTTGAAGAGACCTCTGGGGTAGTTTCCCTCTCCCGCTCTGAAAAGGTAGTCGGCAATGAGTTGGACGACGCGTGGCGGGTAATCTGAGCGCTCGAGGGGGCTGGCGTTGGCTCCGTTGATGGTGTTACTACATGTACCGATTACAACATGAACCGCATGCAAGTGAACCCACTCAACCTTCAAGGGAGGATTCCGTTCGAGAACGCCCAAGCATCCGTTTGACAATACTCCCCCGTGTGGGTTGGCTGTCGGAATGCATACGATGAAACGGGGTCGTGAAGAGAGAGGTGTTTGATAGTCTTTCCGGGGTTTCCGGGATTCCAGAAACGGGCTCGAGTTGGGTTTCCGGTATCCGTGCGCCGGACGTTGGAGATGGGCATAGAAAAGCTATGGGCGTCATCCAGCACAGAAACCAAGCAGACATGGGTAAACGAACTCACCCTGGTCCTCCGCCCGTGTGCCACGACGTGGGTGCTTTCGTTTCGGCGAGATGATCTCGACAAAGACCTTGTGCCGCTTTCGCGGGGGAGACGGGTCGCCGAGGGTCGTATCGTCGCGTTCGTCGCGGCTGCTGGTCTGCAGTGGCACGCCCGACCGTCTTCGCAGCGCTCTTCGGCCGTACGTGCGCTGCATTCCCGTCGCCACTTTGCAAGCGACGAGTGGACGAGCGGACTCCGGATCACGTGACCACACCGCCATGTCTCCGGTCATGGCGCGGTTCGGTCTTGATGCAGTCCCTCCAGGCGCGGATAGACTCCTTCAAGAAGGCGAGGCGGGTCAAGCGGTATCCGAACAAGTCCTCCTCCTCCTCAGCCTCCGTCAAGTGGCCTCATCCCCCGAGCTTCAACGCGAACGCAAACACCCTCGCCGAGGCAGGCTTCTACTTCAGTCCCAGCTGGGACGACAGAGACAGCGTCGCTTGCTTTCTGTGCGGAAAGGAACTCAGCGACTGGGATGCAAGCGATGACCCGTTTGAGATACACTACTCCAAGTGCCAGAGCTCGTGCGCATGGGCCGTGGTCCGGTGCGGCTTAACCGAAGACCTCGACGAGGAGGAGCGGTACGGCAAGCCCCTGGTCATGTTGTCGATATTCATCTGGCCCGCAGCTTCGTATTCCACAACAAGGCGCGTCTACCCTCCAGTAGAGCGATAGAAAAGGCACGACTGGAAACGTTTGGTGAGGATTGGTGGCCCCACGACCAAGAGTCAGGTCATGGTGCAACGTCCGTCAAGGTACACCATCGGTGGTATCTTGCACTCTTTTATCTGAACGATCGCTCAGATGGCACAAGCCGGCTTCGTATACACGCCACAAGCTGCCGGAGACGACACAGTAACGTGTTTGTATTGTAATCTTTCGCTAAGTGGCTGGGAAAAGCAAGACGATCCGGTGTATGGTTCATATCTCTCATCACCAGCCGTATTGCTGAGTTTGCCCAGTAAGGAACACCGTAGCCGCGGTAGTAACTGCGCCTTCTTTGCGTTTTCGTCGAGGCACTCGTCTACCACCTCCAAGCCCCGGCGCAAGACCAAGGGGACTCGTGGTAAACCCGTCAAGGCGTCCGCTTCGACATCGCGGCGCTCTCCATCGCCTAGTCAACCAATCTCTCACGAGCGGGAGGAAGCAACAGTCCCTGATGTCCCTATGGGCATCGTCGTCCCTGAACCTGATACCGCCACCGAACCATCCGAACCACCCGTGAATGGTTCAATACACTCCCTATCCGACAGACCTGCTTCTCCACTTGCTCTCGACACGGCAGACAGATCTGATATTCCACTCGACACTGCCCCGAACCATCCAGAGCCAGTCATATCATTGTCCCCCACTGGACACCCCACGATCGCCAGTTCCGAGCTCCTGACACACTCTGAAAGAACGATGTCATTAGAGCAGTGGATACGACAAGAGATCAGTCTCGGTTATGAACGGCTTCTGACTGATGGACGAAGACAGATAGACTCGTTCAAGATCAAGGCAGCTGAACTCAGACAGTGTATTGATGAATTGTGATATACTTTGGCTAATCGTATTGTATGTGGGTAGTCGTCCGGCTTGTAGGACTGGTGGTTCTCAGGGATAGCTGGGCCGCTAGGTCTCCGCTCTGGTGCTCCTTTGCCACCTCAGTCCAAGCATAAAAGGCGGGGTTGTTGCCGAGCAACACAAACCATCGCATGTCAAGTAGTCCGCCTCACAATGCTCGTCAACCTGTTGAACTGACCACAAATAAAAAAAGTGGTATGTGACTGCAAAGATCCCGAAGGACAGCGCCAAAAGAACGGAAAAGGCAGCTCTGTCTCTCCTGGAGTCGGCGTGCAGAAAAAAAGATGTGTCCAGCGACGACGCTGCTCGGTGAAAGGAGCAAAAGGACAACCAGAAATAAATGCTGGCAGGTACAGCAGAGGGACGCCTGTCAGTCTATTCTGAAAACACCCGCGTACCGACAAACCTCGCCATTCACTGGAGAGGGGAAAGACTAGCATCGATAACGATGAAGACATCCAAACGAGATGTCGGCAGGCCACCGGCCCCTGACCTGTCCGACGAAGGATCGAATAAGGCCCTTGAACATTAGCATCAGGTGCTACTACGCAAGCATGAGAGCGCCAGCTCTGTAGGCTGCGATGTTCAGGTGGCCCTGTGCGGACGAGTTGATACGACGGCGGAATGCAGAGTGTTGGCCAAGGCTGCGCCCCGGCGGAAGTAAATGGGTATACCTTTCCTCCTCAGGCAGGCACAAGTTCACTCGCACGCTGCGCGCTCCCCGCTTCTGGACGCATTAGAACCCCAGACCCGAATGCAACGCGGTCAAGCTTTCGTAACCCCACCTGGATGAAGTAAGTGGAATAACCGACATTGTGAGCCAGTCTCAGCCTGGGGAATCGCCACCCTGCGATGGGGATCACACCCGCTCGGAAGCCAACGGACCCCGTTATCGTGAGGCTGTCCGAACTCTTGCGGGATTCATGCCTACTAGAAACGAGGCGCTATCGCGGAACAGCGTCAAAGAGTCGGACTCCGGTCAAAATGAAAAGACAGAGTTTACCTTCCGGAAGGAGACAGGAGATATGCACGACGCCGCGAACCCAAAAGCGGTCGCCAAACCAGTATAAGAGAAATCGGTTGCGTGCTGACCCGGAAGCTAGCACTTCGCACACCAAGCATGCTGGTCGAGGCACTCGTCCTCCATCTCACCACGCTCTTGCCGCTCTTTGCCACGAAGTCGGCGCAAACGAAGACAGAAGGTGTAAATGGCGGGAATGATACCAATCACAGGGGCCAGCGTGGTTCGACTGGTTCTAGTGAGCGTCTGGAAGTTTAGCTGACGGCGTTCAGAGAAGGTAACAGAAAAGAACAACATGTCGGATGATGCTTCATCAGCGTAGCGCACTAGAAGGGGTCCGTCACGTTGCTCACAGCGTGGGCTCCATCTCACTGTATCGTGCCCTCTTGCCGTTCGGGGGTCTTCCCACACCAGAGGCCTGTTTGTTACTGTCCGCCGCGGAGAAGGGTGTATGCGAAGCGTGGCCTATCTGTTTACTTTCGTGTTCTTGTATAAAGTGCTTCGCCATGGACAGCCTTGCGACTTTACTGGCCCTTTGTTAAAGCCCATGGCACCTCCCATTGTAATTTAGCGTAATCTTGCTCATTTTATTTCGCATTTGGAGACTTCGAAACACCATTACACTGAGCCCCTGAAAAGGACCAGCCTCGCAGTTGTCAAACGTTCACGACCCGCACCGGCGAGGCCTGAAAGAGATGGAACCCAGCTGCAGACCCACCCGCAGAGTTTGCGCCTTCCCGAGGGAACGAGGTACAGCCGGAAACCCGCTCGCCTCGGTACCATCACAGTCAATTGTCCTGACGTGGGGGTTACCCCAACCGCAGATAGCGACCAGCCATGCATGCCACATAATTATTCAAGCACATTGGCATACGCAACGAGAGACCGAGCACGCACATCCATTTGGGCTAAGACGCGAGCAAGAAAGGCCGAAACCACAGGTTCTCTCGAGTGAACGGCTCCCAACTCTCTCGCACGCCTGGACCTGTCCGGGTCTTGAACCCCGCAGCTATCGTTCCAGTGTGGCTTTTCTCTGCATCTTTTGCACCTCGAGCATCCTCTGCAGGTCCCTCTCCACCTTCATCTTCCTCGCTCTCTGTCTCCGCTTGTTCAAATGACTCCAGTCCTCGCCCACGCCGACCGCCGCTGGGGTGAGCTCCATCAAAGAGCCTGACGTCGAGATCGCGGGCACGGGAGGTTTGGTCGGCTTAGCTGGGCTGGTCGCTCGAGGAGACTGTTTGGGTCTCCATAGCCATGCCGTGAACGAGCCTGACCCTTTTGTCATGACCTTTTCGACGCGGTTCTGGGCGACCAAATCGCGGAGGACGACCGTCTTGAGATACCTACCAGACGTCCTTAGCGCGTGAGAAGAGAAAGGCGAGAGGGAAACATGCCTCATGGATCGTATGTCTTCGCCCGGATGGGGTGCGGGCTTGCCGACGCGGGCGGGCTTGATGACTTGGTTGTAGATGTCCCTAGTTGCCAGCGGCGCTTTTGCAGCGTTGACGACGTCCATGACGATCTCGCGTGTCTTTAGGGTGGAGTGTCGCGGCCATTTGTAGAGCGAGGAGACGGCAAAAGTCGACATGGCGTGAGTCGCTGGCTCGCAAACGAGCTGGATTTCCTCAAGTCGCGCGTCCGGGAAAGGAAGGCGATTCAGAGCGAACGTATTATTCAAAGGTACATCACGCGCCCAAGAAAACTACAGTTGCATTGCATCCTCCTTCTCGTACCCAGGATTCTTTCGCAGAATGACGAACCCTTCGAGAACGTGTGCATACGGGATGTACTCTTCCGTCGCCAGCTCCGCTCTCTCCGTCGTGCCCAAACGTACTGGCGTTTGGTGCGTCTGGAAACCAGAGATCGTGCGAGGTTTACCTGCTTGTCCGACCACATCCACAGCCTCGTGGATGCGATGAGCACCATACCAAGCCAATTCTAAAACAAAATCAGCTTACCTGGCCTACACGAACGGTCACCGGAAGATTTTCGAGGTCCTCGTTGAGTGTGATCAGGAACCGCGGGTACATGGCAGTGACGAGGTAGTATAGCATCCAGTGGTACTTGTCAAGCACGACTATAATGGACTGAAGCTTAGTAGGTGCCGTCGAGGATGAGGCGTGTATTGCTTACAGGCTTTGGCATCCGTGAACACTGTCAGTGTCGCCAACAGGCCAGCAATAGCCGGCCGGTTCATGATATTACGGTCGGAAAAGAAGGGATAGAGCCCTATCGTGCCCTTGCCCATATGCACTAGCCCTTGCGCAATGCGCACGGTGAATAAACAATCGGGTTCCTTGTAGTAGTATCCTGCAAGTTGTCGGAGCATTTGCGCAAGACGAGCGTTGTTGGTTCCTGCGCCGACCAGACCCATCGCAAAGATGGCATTGAGCGCGACTTGAAGGTCGTTATCGTGGCTGTATTTCGAGAGCGTGTCGAGTACAGGCAGTTGTGGATTTGAGGCGCTGATCAAACCGAGAGCTAGAGGAATGGTTTTGCGGATAATGGGATCGCCATATTGCATCTGTCGTCGTCTGTAAGCTCATTTCACGCAGTACTGTTCAAGCTCACCAGATGATTGAATTGTCGCATAGACATTTCTGAACCGATCTCCTCTCCCATTGCAATTATAGAGATCCCAAGCACGGCGAATGACAGGAAGGTATCATCTGGTTTTTGGTCCTCCTCCTTCTTTTCTTCCTTCTTTTCGTCTTTCTTCTCTTCTCTTGCTGCTTCTTCCCTCTCCTTCACAGCCTCCAAGTGTTCGCCACATAGGTGTAGAAGTCTCTGTACCCGTAATACGTTGCCTGTGGCAGCAAACGAACACACTTCCACGAGAATCTGGGCTTGCCTTGAGACCGGGTGTTCGATGGCTTTCAGAGTTTCGAGCGTTGCATCCGACGCATCCTGAAGTCCTGAAAATTTCAGGTTAGCACAACATCCGCCACAGCGTATTGACCAACGCATTTACCAACGTAAAGGAGCGCAAGCCCTAGAGCCAAGAATCGACCCCACTTATCTCCGAGCGATTTCTCGTCTCTCTCCATCAGGGTTTGGAGGATAGTGCTGGTAATCTCCCCATTGCCACTTCCGACGAAAACGAAGCCGAGGGAAAGCGCGCTCAGTGCAGCAACCTCGGTTGAGGTCGACTCATCCGCCACCGCGGGTAGGAGAAGCGCGAGTAGGTCTTCGCGATGCGAGCCAGCATATGCCAACCCAAGGCCAGCAATGGAGGCAGTTTTCAGCGGCAATGACGGATTTGTTGTGTATTCCCCAAGAAGGGCCAATGCAGCATCGGCTTCTGTGCGGACGCCCGAGTTCAACAGTCCCGTAGCCAGAAGGGCACCGGCTTTGATGTACTCCTCCGATGAGTATGTGTACTTGTCGACGTGACTGAGACCGATATCCGTGTCCCAAAGCAAGCTAAGCCCCAAGCTAGCTGCGGCACTCATCATACCTGCAGTGTGTTAGTAGGCTCATGGGGTAGAATACATGACTGACCGTGGTCCTTGTTCTTGTACACCCAGCTATTGCCTTCTTCTGCTTCAACCATGAGTTTGTCGTTTCCGAAGCCAGCATTAACGAACGCGTTGACAAAGGTGCCAGCTAGGTTTCCCCTTGCGGAGTCAACGTTCGCGGACAAGCCACCTCCTATTGCAAACCAAATGTACTCTTGTCACCCTGAGCTCAGGGAAATATGCTTACGAGTGTTTTCCAGGTGGCTTTTGTACACGTCTTCCAAACTCTTGGGCTCCGCGACAGCAAGTTCCTTACCGAACTCTCGGAAAAATCTACTAAGGTGAGTGTTGCTGAGACATTCCACGATGTCCTCAGGAAGTTCAGTTTCCGCGTCAGCGTCTTCGGAAGCCGAGGGTTGTAACCACTCTAGTGGTATCTGAGTACGGGAGAGGAGAAGTGCCAGTTGACGCCTCATTATCCTGGATGTTTGGCTCAGAACACGGCAAAATGAGAAGGAAAAGGCACGGCACTGACGGATTCCCTGATGCGTTGAAATCCTGTCGAATCAGCTCCGCATCATTCAGACGGACCGCTATGCTGAGAGCCTCTGGGAACTTGGAGAACTGAAGATAAATGGTGTGTATAGTCCGTAGGAATGTAACATCATCTGGGGGTGGCAGAAGAGTTATGCATCTAGACGGGGGCATTGAGATGTAACAAGGACCTAAGCTTAGATCGTTACTGACCGGTCCATGTACGTACACACGCGTCCAAAAGTGTTCACGTCAACCAGACCCGCTATTCGATCTACTATCTCGAGTTCCACAAAGAGGTCCACAGCATCAGGCTCGGCGTTATGACTGAGGAAGAATTTTGCGCATTCCAATGCGAGCGCGCGTAAATCGTCGATAGTCCCAGGGACACTGACATTGGATTTTGCAGTTACTTCAGAATCAGGAGGGGGTGGAACCGCCTCCTCACCCTCTTGGCGGATCGTATATTCTTCTCCAAGTTCCGCTGCAAGATGGCGGACGTACTCGTGTCCCCAGGAACCTGGTTCCGGGATCGTCGATGATGGCGGGAGGAGGGAAGCCGAAAGCAACCGGTACCGGAGGGTCCCTCGTGGCTGGGTATCGGAGTACGTCATGGCAAGCACGGATAGGATGTCCGCAAAGAGACTCTATCGAACAATAAGACGCGTCATGTAAACATCGCATGTATAGCTACCTTGTCTTCTGATGAGGGCCACGCGTCGAAAAGCTTCTGGAGCTCGGGGTAATGAGGGTGGAGGAATTTAAGAGGTTTAGGAACTGATGTCATGGAAGACGTGGACGTTCTTATGAGTACGCGAAGCGTCTCAAGAGCAGGTCTATATAACTCAGTGTTGGGTTCCTGATCGAGACATATGTGCGAGCACGGAGTACCAGACGGGGATGACACACCTTCAACCTCTCGACCAACATCTCAAGCTCGGACTTGAGCTGAGCATCCTCTTCAGACTATGGTGTAGACTGTCGATGTGTGGCACGCTGATCACGTTCGTCTGACGTACCAACTCTTCCTCCTCGTCCTTCTTGTCATCATTCACTTTAGACGTGCCAGTCTTCCTCTCCACGGCTTTCTTCTCCTCCTCATCTTTGTTCTTCTTGGGGTCTTCCGATGGGACCTTGATTTCAGCGGTGGGACGTTGTGCCATGTTGGATGTCGCGAAGGATCTATCGGATGAATGAAGCGCACGAGGACGCGCGTCCCATGCATCGACCAAAAGCGGCTATTTGGCAAAGCCTTGCGTTCCAAACAACCGCTGCTTGTAGATGTCCCGAAGCCCCGCGAGTCAGAATGGCTGTATGTCTATTCAAATCACTGTGCATAAATTCTCATCCGAATCGCTGCACAGAAAAGAGACAAACGCCGCAGGGGAAAGTCTGATCGCAGCGCTGCCCGGCCTCCCGTGGAAGAAGACGATGATCGAGTCAGGGTCGAACAAGCAGATATGCACAACGAGCGATTTACGACGTACTACAAGGCGCAAAAAATAATACCGGACGACGAATGGGAAACCTTTATGGACTCGCTGCGTCAACCACTTCCAACTACATTCAGGATAGCCGGGAGTAGACAGTATGGCTTGTTACCATTCCGATGCCATCCCCTTTTTACGCAGATTGAAGGATCGCACGCACACTTGGAGATACGATCAATGATACGTACGTCCCACTACTGCGCAATGTCACCTTTGGGGGCGAAATTATCCCTCCTCCCGCTCGAATCCCATGGTGGGCCTCAGTCGTATGGATGTAGAGTTTGCCCACACACAAGAACAGGTACCCTGACGGGTTCGCGTGGCAATTCAATGTCTCCAAAATAGTTTTGCGGAAATCACCCGAGTTCAAAAAGTTTCACTCCTTTTTGGTACATGAAACCGAAGTGGTCAGTTTGCTGTTGGTTGACCTGACAAACGACTCATAAATAACCAAGGGAAATATATCCCGCCAAGAAGCTGTAAGCATGTTGCCACCGCTTCTCCTCGATGTCCAGCCTCATCACAAGGTCAGTGCACGGTCAAGTCATGCTTTAGATCTGCCAAACCTCATCACCGTGTATGTATAGGTCATCGACATGTGTGCGGCGCCAGGATCCAAGGTAGATGACCAGAAACCTTTTTTTTTTTTTTTTCGTACCCAACCTCGATCATAAGACAGCTCAGCTACTCGAAGCACTACACGCTAACGATACCGCCACCGCAACCTCAACACCACCTGGCCTTCTCATCGCCAATGACAGCGATTCGAGACGCTCTCACCTTCTCATTCACCAATCTGCTCGTCTCCCAAGCCCCTCCTTCATGGTCACCAATCTGGATGCGTCAATATATCCTGTCATTAGGTTAGCGACGATTGAAAGACATCGCTCAGTCAGAAAGACTCCGAGTCAGCTCTTGTTTGACCGTATCCTCTGCGACGTACCATGCAGCGGTGATGGCACGCTGCGAAAGAACGTCGGCATCTGGAAGCGCTGGCAGCCCTTGGATGGAAACGGTTTGCATGGGTTCGTTCTGCCAAGGGCACCCTTGGAGATTTCCCCCCCTGATGGTGTTGTCCAGACTTCAGGTTCGTATCCTCCAACGCGCCATGCGTATGCTCGACCCGGACGGCCGCATCGTATATTCCACCTGTTCCTTAAACCCCGTCGAAAATGAAGCAGTCATAGCTGCTGTTCTCAACTCTCATCCAGGTGCGAGACGCACGGAACCCTTGTTTCATTATTTCTTCAACCTTTTTTCGTCGGCAGGGTTCGAGCTGGTGGACGTAACGTCTCGATTGCCCGAATTAATTCGTCGCCCCGGTATTACCAACTGGTCTCCGACCGTCGACCGTTCGATCGACACGTCCCACGTTTCCTGGAATGCCTATGTAAGTACTATTCCCGAAGAAAAACGTTCCGAGTCAAAAATGCTCGAAACCCACTGGCCACCGAGTAACGTTGGCACACTGAACCTCGAGCGCTGGTACGTGGAACGACAGCCCACGGATCGTGTGCATATGTTGAACTCGCCGTGTTCGTACGGCCCAGTGTTCGCATCTACCCGCATCTTCAAGACACGGGCGGGTTTTTCGTCGCGGTCTTGGAGCGCAAAAAGAATCCTAGTCCATCAGAGAGCATAGCAGGACGGTAAGAGCTCCCTGAGTCTGCTCTCCATGCATGTATACTTATTTATGAATTTATGGATCACAAGGAAACGCACAGATGAGGAGGCAGACCTAGCCGTCCCAGAAGGAAAGAGACACAAATCGGAGACCAATGATTCTTTAAACGAGCCCGAAGAGACGCCAGGCGCAAGCCTAACATCTGCCAAGCCTCCTACTGCCATGGAAGATGATGCCACAATTAGCCAGGTTGAATCAGCTTCCGGAGGATTGCACACGGCACCAACCGCCCACCCAAACAGAGCAAGAGTGGCCGATCCATTCTTTAAAGAAATGCCATATACCTTCTTATCGCCTGACGACCCCGCACTCGTGGCGTGCATGTAAAACCCCTACTTCCTGCGTCTCGTAGACACAACCAGACTAACGAATCGCATCCACAGACAACAGCTCCGTCTCACCTCCGCCTTTCCCTCCGCCAACGTGCTTGTCCGCAATCCCGAAGGCGAAGCTGTCCGCTCCTTCTACCTCGCCAACGATCTCGTCAAGTCCGTCCTTGCCCACAACGACTACACCCGCATGCGTCTCATGACGAGCGGCACCAAGGTCATCACGAAGCAAGATGCCGCCCGAGGCATGGATTCCCACTTTCGTATCCTCGGCGAAGGTCTGCCAGTCATGCTGCCGTACATCGACTCCGCGACGATCATGACGGCAGACGTCGCGACGCTCAGAGTGCTATTGCAGACATACTATCCGCTGTGTGCTTCTTTCCGAGAGCCGTTCAAGTCGGCGATCGAGACGAAAGGTGAGAACGGCTTTTGAAAGGTGTGCCATAGTGCCAAAGCGGGACGCTGAGCGAACTTCCACAGACCCTGGTAGTCACGTCGTGCGCTTTTCTGCGCCCCAGTCTCCCGATGCGACGTGAGTCGATCGTTTGGTCCGATGGACGAGCATCATGATACATCTCCCCTTTGTCGTTTCGCCAGTCTTTCGCGCGATCTCGTGTTGCCGCTCTGGAAATCGAACGTCTCCGTCGCGCTCATGATCGACAAGAAAGCAAAAAGGTATACCCTGTTCCCTTCGTTCCGCCGGGGACCCGGTCGTTCGTGCATGACTCACTCCGTGGTGTCCATACAGTGCGCTCAGCCTGCGCCTTTTCGGGGAGGACGTCACGGTCGCCGCCCGCGAAGCCGGTAAGAAGAAAAGGCTGACGGCTTCGGCCGCGTCCGCAGCGAATCGGCTCATGGACGAGCCTGAGCGAGAACCCGAACACGATGACATGGACAGAGATATGGGGGACGATGGAAACGATGGAATGGACGTAGAGGGACAAGAAAATTAGGTTGAGCCGACTCAAGCGAGGGCCCAGTGATCAAGTAAAACCGAAATCAGGCTAGATGAGAGACTGGCTGTACGTTGGCAGGTGATATGGTATACATGTGTGTGCGATGTATGCATGCATCATCTCCGCTTCGTAACGGAAGCAATCCCCTTCCCCTTTCTCACCTTCCATTCACGAAGAGAGGACCGGGAAATGCAAAGGTGCTCGATTGATGTGCAAGTACGTATTATACAGAGCTATGTGTGTGCGGCAAAACATCCCAAATGAAAGCGAACAACTACCAGTGGCAGCACGAGGTAGACGTTCACAACGAGGAAATTATCGACCGTACCCACGGGTTACCCTCTATGCGAGGTTGGAACGCCTGGAGACATTGGCGGAGTGCCTCCAGCTGCGCCTCCGCGGTGACATCTTCCATGACGACGTCCTCCCCATCCATACCCGACCCTGCCCACGTTCGCAGGAGTTCTTCAACGATCTGGATGCCTTCTTCCATCACCTCGTCCGAGTGTTGAGGTTCAGGATGTTGGCCGACTGCAAAGTCCTCGAGCTCGTCCGCCTTGCGTTTCGCCAACTGTAATGCCATGTCCGAAATGACGCATTCCAAAAATCAAACAACATACCTTGACCACGTTCTCCGGGAAGTTAGCTAGCTGTGCAACATGGATACCGAAACTTTGGTCCGAAACGCCTGACGCCCCAGGTTAGTGTACACGCAGTTACTGCAACTTGAGAAGTGCACACCAGGCTGAACTTTGTATAACAGTGTAATATCCCGTTCTTGTGACCTCTCCTGCCGTCCGACGTGTGCGACGACGTGTAAGTTCTTCACATGTGGGATCTCTTGGTCGAGTGCCGTGAGCTCGTGGAAATGGGTTGCAAAGAGACAGAAAGCCCGGATTTCAGACGCGATGTGTCTGATGAATAACACATCAGTCTGTTGCAAAATTGAAACCAGAAGTTATATACTCTGAGATTGCCCACGCAAGCCCGAAACCATCATAAGTCGAGGTACCTTCGATTCGATCAGCTGCACTCAGGAGATGCGCCATATCTGTAGTATTCTCACCTCTTCCAAGCTCGTCAATGATAATCAATGAGTCTTTCGATGCGGACTGCGGCTAATCAATCCTGGGAAGATGGCAGCGGAAAGAACGACATACCCTAAGAATCGACGCAGTTTCAAGCATTTCAGCCATAAATGTTGACACGCCTTTGAGCTGCGAGTCGCCAGCGCCGACGCGGCATAATATGGAATCGAAAATGGGGAGAGCAGCCGAAGAACAGGGAACAAAACATCCGGTCTGCGCCATAAGAGCTATTACACCGACCTGGGATTCACTTAGTTAATGTGATTCCAGTGTCCCCGACATTATCATCACCTGTCGGATGTATGTACTCTTCCCACCCATATTAGGTCCCGCTATAATGAAGATTGTCACAATCAAAAATACCCGTAAGCAAAAAGATAAGTCATACTAATGATCTGGAATTCCCCTTCATTTTTGACCATTTCAACATCATTAGGTATAAAACTAATTTCATCTTGAACCTCGAGGCATGGATGTCGCGCATCTTTCAGCATGACGCTACTCTCACCTTCATTCCGCGGTCCGTGTCAGCTATCAGACCAAGGAATGATCAATGACTTACCCTTCTCAAAGACGCTTGGCTTGACGTATGGCTCAGGAGCGTTGATCGAAACATGTGCAAAGCTACAGGCACGAAAAGGTTACGATAGGTCTTGGAAACGTGCTGCGGCCGAACCTAACGATAACATCGAGATGGGCAAGGACATGATCCAATCTTTCCAACACAGGGGTATATGTTGCTATACAACTTGTTAGCTACACCGCCATTTGAGATCCTAAGCACTCACAGGCAATGTTCACCACCTCTTTAACAAGCCCTGATTGAGTGCGTTGGTACTCTTCATTCGTCTCCTGGTAGTCTGTCGCGAAGCTCTTCAATGTCTTTGTCGTAAAGTATACGCCTGATTTGATCGTCCCGAGTTCAATATAATTCTTGCTCTTTGCAATAACCTTTGCATCCTAGCTCCCCAGAGCGGGTGATCACAACGCGAGCATGATCAATGAGTGGTACAGGGCACAATCTAAGGGACATACATTCTTGGTCAATCTGAAGCAATACCCATAAGTCGCAGAATTTTCCAAGTGCAACTTCTTGTCAAGTTCAAGACCGAGATCCTTGCTAACGGTGCGGTGCTCAGCATCTAAACCGTCTCTCGCCTAACAAATATCCAATTAACTTTTGTGTTCAACTAAACTTCTAGGTACCCTACCTCCATGAGCTTGCCAGCCAGCCTTTGCAATCCCTCGTCGTATTCTGGTTTAATAGTGTATGTATGTGTGTCGAGTGAAGCAAGATCGAGGGTTGTCTCCACCATATCAGAGTACTTGGAGAGATTTTCGGAGAAGGTCTGTTGGCAGGATTAAATATCAACAGTCCAACTGCAAGAGAAACATGGACTCCGGGGGCATACCCTAAGTGGCTTCAAGTAATCGTCTTCTACAAGCTTTCTGTGTGCTTCACGTTCGTATTGGATACTCTCCAGCGTTTCGAGGAGGCCTGGCAACTGTTTGCAGTCATTGTTTGATATAAAACAATCGTCATCGTGAGAATCACCTTCGATACTACTTGATATACACGGACGACATCCTCAAGGGAAGCAATACCTTTCTTGAATCGCTTGCTTAGCCGGTGAAGATCTGGCATCAGTTTGAGGTAATCATCCTGCAGGACCATCGAGGGTAGTGAGGGTGAGACTGTCAGAGGGACTACGAATGTCATCTGTTACCTGCAGGACATGCCTTGTCGAGGAATCATCTATAAAGGTTTCGACAAGATCTTGCCGCTTTCCTACAAGGCAAGACTCGGTTCAGTACGCGAAAATATTATTCGAAGTGCACAGGGTTGAGCGAGGTGGAGTTCGACTCACGTATTTCATGCAAGTTGACAAGAGGCTGCTTCAGCCAAGTTGCGAGCAATCTGGTTCCTTGCGCAGTCTTGCACTTGTTAAGAAGTCCCAATAGTGTGGAGGACTTGTTGAGGCTACCCTGTGAATGCGTGAGTTCGCGACAGAGCAGGAGTATACCATGCTTAATTAGACAAACCCCCGCGTCGAGATCGATCAACGACAGTGCCCTCATAGAACTAGCGTCTAAACGCATGTACCGAGCGAGATCATGGACTGTTAGCTTGTATGCACCGTGATTTGCGGTGTCGGAGAGAAGCGAAAGATAAATGACGAGAGCAGATAAAGCGCCTGATGCAGGAACAGCTGTTTGCAGACAGCATCACAAAGACGAAAGTCATCCAGGAAGGGGAAGACTCACTACTGGCGCTCGGCGAATCTTCCGCATCCTCGGATCCGGTCAATTTTTTGATATCTTCCAAGATATTCTTGGTGGTAAACTCGCCTATGCATGTGCGAATTAGAGGGAGTAACATAAGTGGTAACCACGCACTAGGTTTCCGCTCTGTGACAACGACACCGCATCGCTCGAGGACTGCCCTGAGTTTATTGAGGTCGATATCACGATCGGTGGTACCGGACGCAGTGCCTGTAGGTATTATGGCTTCCTTGGCTGAGAGCTGGATGACGAGCGACTGTATAACGCATGAGAGTGGGTTGTGATGTGAAGACATGCACGCACTTCGGTGTTGGAGAAAAGGTCATTGTCGACGAATTCGGACACGCCGATCTCGCGAACGCTTGTGTCGGCGTAGGCGACGCTCATGTTCTTTGTTTTTGCCTTTTCGCCGCTGGCGGCTGAGGCGACCTTGATGGCAACGACGACTGGAGCAGAAAGGACGTCCGAATTCACAAAAAGAAGGTCCTCGACTGCTTGGAGGTTCCCCGGCGACGCCTAGAGGACACGTCAGTGGGCGAGAGAAAGACGCTGCACAACTTACCTCTTTCTGTAGCACGAACTTTGCGGCCTTGCGCCCCTGTCCTGGCGCGGGGACCCAGATCTCGACGCGAAGTTGCTTAATGGTTAATGCCTCACGCAAAAACGCGTTCCCAAGGGTATAGCTGAGCGTGACGCTTGGGAGTCCTGCCGTCCTGCCACCTGCGCCGAGATATTTGATGACGGAGTGGGTGCGGAAGACGTGCGACGCGACGTAGAGCGCGTCTGGCCCGTGGACAGAGTAGAAGTCACTTCGGTCGAAGAGACGGACGAGGCCATCGTCCGAGGGGGACCTTTTTGGAAGTTTTGAGAAGAAGGCGACGAAGCCGGGGTCGGATGTATGCGCGAGGTCGTGCTCCGTCGAATCTTTTTCTTTCCCGTACATGAGCGCCATGCTAACACGCGTGATGTGGCAAACAGAAAAGATGGCGTTCACACCCCAATTTGAAATTGGGGCCGGCATATCGGTATTCGGGCAAGTTGCCGGACGCCCCAGAACTTCGGCATATGGGCGGGCTGGAGCCTTTGGCCGTGTGCAAGGGAGGATGCTCGGGTTGTCGACTCACATGCTCGCCCGTCTGACGCCCCTCTCAGGCCTTCAGCTTCAGGGTCAGACCGTACAGTACGAGCAGGGGGGTTTAGGGGAACGGGATAGGGAGAGCCTGTGAAAGCTCTCGTCAGGGGGCTATCACTACCCGACCGTCGCCCCTCCGAGACCGTGTAGGGTATCAGCCACCAGCTTCATCCGCTAGCTGGGGCTGAAGGTGCGACCCCAGCCGTAGCTGGTTGCAGAGGAAATGCGGGGGTGGGGAGACTTCTCGCCCAGCGTATGCCTAATAAGCGATCACCCACAGGCATTTAGCCAGAGGGACGCCCTTTCTGGTCTCCCTTACGGGAGTGTCCGTCGGGACTTGTTGCGCTGCCATGTGAGGGTCGAGCCAACGGCACTGGGGGCCCTCGCTATCCGAGGATTCGACGAAGGACATGGTTGTATCTGGAGTTCATCACAACCCAAAACTTAACACACTGAAATGTATGCATTGGTCTAACCTTGACTGCATCCGAGGGGACTGCAGGGATGAAAACAGTCACAGATGCCCACGAGGCCATTGGGAGACTATGCGACCAGCGAAACCCCAGGTGGAGTCGAGACCAGTTGCAGTCAAAGCGCAAACGAGTGTAGACGGGATAAGTTAGGATGGGCGTACCAAAGGCGCCAAAAGGAGGGCACGATCATGAAAAAGATGACAAGGATATCTCGCTGAATCTCCGACCAAAGTGGGAGGTGGGTAATGCAGATCGGCGCACCATGTTATAGACAGCCGAATCAAACCAGATTGCGGCACCACCAACAAGCAAAATGGGATCTGAGGAAGAGACATATCCCGGATCGTGGAGCTTGAGGGGGATAAGGTGGAATCATACCAAAAAGTGGCGTGGCGATAACCCAGAACGATCACACCAGCAGGGAGAGACGCAGAGCTCAAAACGTACCATGATAACACGATAGGCATGTCTGCGGCATCAGACAGCTACGGGAATCCTAGAAGGAGACCAAGGAAACCAGGATGTGTCGGCAGATGCTTAGAGCGATGGGTCAAATGGCACATAATGGGGCAAGGGACACGAAGCTTTTGAAAGAAAACAGTTTCCCCCACGGGGGGGTTATCGGCGCTTGAGTTGCCCAAGGACCCCACAAACTATGCGACATCAGGACTCCGAACACCCCTACCCACAGACGCGTATTCGGATATGACAAGTCACATTCTCTGCTATGGTCGAGTTGGTCGACGCGCCGGTCAGCGTCGCCGCTGTCCGCGTGCACGGCGCGCATTACACAGCCCGCGCCTTTCTTGACTGGCTCATCGCCCCGCATCTCGTCGTCGACCCCCACTCCACCTTCCGCAACGTTGTCGACACCACCACCGCCATCTCCCGCGCGCTCTCTGCGACCGGCCTTTTTCGTTCCCACTCCGTGCGCATACAGCCAGCTGAAAATGGGTCGGACGCCCAGGTTGACCTCGTCTACCACGTGCACGAACGTGGCAGATTCTTTATAAAGACATCCACAGAGCTCGGCGATGGCGAGGGCAGCGCAGCAAGTATCCCATTCCTTCTCTCTTCATCTACTCACATCCCCCAGTCACTGGAAGGTCGTCTCACAAACATCTTTGGCCATGCCGACGTCCTCTCGCTCAATACCTCTCTCGGTACCAAGACTAAACGCGCATTCGACGCATCTCTGTCTTTCCCCGTCACCCCTGCCATGTCTTCTCATGCCTTTTTCAGCCTGGTCGGAACGGAACGAGAGCTCGGCACACCGGGCGGTGGCGGCAGAGAGGAACGCATTGCCCTCAAAGCTGGCCTGAGAAAGTGTACCCTCGGAATCCCAATTCCCGGGAATGAAATGGCTGCCGAGCTTGCATGGAGGTGTATTGGCTCCTTCAGCGATGACGCCGGCATAAGGTATCCTTGATCCCTGTCTTATCCGACTCATGTTCACTCGTTACCAGTATCCGTCGATCCGCCGGTCCTGCTGCCAAAGCGTCTTTGTCGCACACATATACCCGCGACACCCTTAATGATTCCGTCATGCCTACATCCGGCTCCTTACTACGGCTCATCAACGAGCTTTCTCTTTCCGGAAAACTTGATGGTTTCGTCCTCCCGTCGCTTCCCCTACCAAAACAAACCTTCCTCGGGGAAGGCAATAATGCCTTTTGGAAGACTGAAGTACATGCTAAGAAAGGATGGTCGTTAACAAATGGACTGGCAAGTATTGCTTCTACAACAACTCATGCCATTTGATTTGATTGGGTGTACAGACATTTTCCCTCACTGGGCGTGCTGGTGTTCTTCACCTGCTAGCAGGTGATCCAGGTACCACCCACTACTCGGACAAGTTCCAACTCGGTGGTCCCCTCAGCGTGAGGGGCTTCGGGGCTACTGGCATGGGCGGTCATGAAGGGCGTGAGCAATCCCGTTCTGCTGTGACACCGACAGCGCTAACCTATATACCCTCGCAGAAACATCAATAGGCGGGGATCTGTATTACTCTGTCGGGGCATCAATATTGGGTCACATTCCCAGACGCCCTGATTGGCCTGCCAAGTTCCACGCGTGGATCAACGCAGGAAGGTTACAAGGCATCGATGGATGTACGCCTTCTTTCACCCTTTGTTCATTCCATGTGTTCACTCTGCATTCGCGGTGACTGCATCGCTTTTCAAAAACACATCCAGCATCTTTTTCGCAATCCATCCATAATGCCATCAGACAACCCTCGATAAGTGTTGGTCTGGGTCTTGTGTACCGGTTCGACCCGATCCGGGTTGAAGTTAACCTAGGGGTGCCCCTCGTTGCTGCCAAGGGAGAGGTATTGAGACGAGGGCCACAAGCAGGGATTGGGCTGGAGTTTTTGTAGCATGGATCGACTATCTGGAATGCCCCATGTTTCCACCCACCTGTCTGATTCGACCATCATCGAATGGGTCTATCGAGCATTTGTACTAGGTTTCGTCACGGTGGTCTCTCCCGGCTTGGCACAGGCATCTTCTATTGGCGCTTGTTAATCTGGTTGGTGCAGCCGCACGGATGATGATGCATCCCACAGATTCTTTGGCAGCAAGCATTTAAAACATCGTCCTGACTTCCATTGTCCAAAGTCTCCGGCCGTTGGCGAGAGGGTTGGGTGTCTTAGTTCAGTACTTCAATGACGTCACAGTAAGTCCACCCCCAATCTTGGGACTGATGGTTTAACAGTTGTTCCAACCACCTCTGACCTCTGAGTGGATGGGAAGATAGTCTGAATGCCTTAACCCGGATTTCCCGTTCATACATCCAAGTACGGAGATCGGGGGAGCCGGGGGATGAATGTAGGAGCCTACACATTGGACGACGTCCAACAGGTTGTCAAACCCTACACAAAGAGTAACCCTTTCTATATCTTTTGAATGTTATAGCCCATGGGTCGATCGGTATGGCCTGCAAGGGAGCCTGCTGAATCATTCATTGTCGAGGGCGCCCCCAGAGCAGAAGTGACTGCTGTTTCTATTTTCAGAGTGCTGTTCACTCTTTTCAAAGCTACCCCCGGTCTGTGTCTCAGGATGCGTGAAGCTTGCGTGCTTCGGATGTTCATTCCTTTTCCTATGTAAGATTGAACGTCCCAAGACTTTTGACCTAGATATGTTGAACATACTGTCCTTGAACTTAACACCGACGATCCTTCGCCCAGATACTTTCGAGGTTCTTATGGGCCGGATCCTTTCTAGACTGCGAGGCTGGCCAATCAGATTTTACTGAGAGCTTGTCAGAAATCAGAACTGAAAGGATGGTGACCCCGTTAGACCGACAGCTGCCACCGGTGCGCGGGTGAAACGAAGTCAGCGGCTAGCAAAGGTTATGGGGTCTACGAACGCAGAACCACACGGCCTCTGACAAGTCCACCCTGCGAGCCTGGGAAGTATTATCAAATGGGGTTAAGAAGCACATTTCCTCGCTATCCTTATCCTTCGCGGGTAGATGCTTCAGCTAACAGTAGCATTTTCAACCTCTGGGTGAGTACAGCTTCGTATGATCAGTGACGGCGCTGCATCATTCAGGACACCAGGGAGTGTTTCCAGCCTATCGTTGAAGTAGCGGATGATGCTTATGTGACTTTTGAACTGCTGCGGATGGTTTACCCCTTCACCGGCTACGAAAGATGGACAACAATATGCTAGTGCTAGTGGAGGTAGGGCATCTCATAATTACGTATTCGCTCACATGAACTTGTCCAAACAAATCGCAGGAGTCGCCCATCGGTCGAACCACACTCGCCTAGACAGTGGACTCCACAAGCGCGTTTACGATGACTGGAGCCGTTCAACTTTACCTCAGTATTAAATGCAATAGGTCGTCCGGCCCGTCGGAAACACCGCATGCACAACAAAACCACTCGTAGGGGGGCAGTCCGCTACATTCCATCTGTTTCAGGAATAGCCGTCGGGTGTTTTACCAGCATGGTCATGGTTTATTAAGCAGTAGCCTTCTCCCAGCGGGCCCGTACGTCTGCCATGAGTTCCCTTCCCTCCGTGCTCATCTTTACTTGTTCAGAGTATGGTCAGGCTAACGTGTGCCTTGCAGCCTCGTATGAGCTCGCTCTGGCGGGTGCTAATGTCCATATCGTGTCTTTTGCACCTCTTCGAACCCGCGTCTCGCGCCTGCAAGAGCGCGTCGCTCGTCAGGCCTCACGCCCAAGTGGTGGACCTGTGGGCTCGGTCAACTTCCGTGAATGCAAAAGCCCCACGCCGTGGCGCGAGGCCGTAGCAAAGCATGGGATAGATATCTTCAGTGTTCATCCCTCTGGCGTGTCGGGCGCTGTGGAAAGTTACTCAAAGTTTAAGGTCCTAATCTGCCCCTGGAGCCAGGAGGAATACCTCGCAGAGATCAATAACTGCAAGGAGATCATCACGGCCATCAGACCAGACGTAGTCGTAATAGACCTTCTCTTCCGGGCTTCCATAGACGCCTGCAAGCTTTTGGGGCAGAGGTTCACTATAATACTGCCAAATTCCACCCTGGAAGTCGCAAAGGAGGCTCAACCCTATATGGCGGCGTTCTGGAAATATCCCATGTTCGTCGTCGATTTCATCGTTGACCCTTTTTTCGCTCATGTTGGCCCTCGCATAGCATATCATCGGGTTTTCCTTTCCCTCTCACGCGGTGGCAGTCTCTGCTGAATGTATACCTCAACATTCGGCTTATCATATCTGCGAAGACTTCGGCGCACCTAAAGGGAATTCAGGCCTTGCGTCGATCGCTTGGGGTCAAGCCTATCCTCGACCGTTTGTTTCAGCCTGGGATCCCTCACATCTGTCCGTCACTCCCTGAGATCGACTTCCCTTTTGCAGTCGTCCCGGAGGAGATACAGTTATGCGGCCCCATCATCGTTCCATTCGATCCTCTGGAGGAGTGCGATCCAGAGTTGAAAATGTGGCTGGACAATGGCCCAACGGTAATGATCAATCTAGGGACGCACACAGTCACGGACGACACTCTTGCGCAGGAGATTGGTGGCGCGATTCGAATACTACTGGACCACCACGATCGTGACGGAAACAAGGGTGCGGCGGGTAGAATGCAAGTGCTCTGGAAGGCGAAGCGGGACAGCGACGTGGATCGCGTGATCGAGAACGTGATTGGCAAGGAGATCCGGGACGGGAGGGTGAAGGTGATGACCTGGTTGAACGCCGAGCCGGTTGCGGTGTTGCAGCACCCGAATGTGGTGTGTACGGTTCATCATGGAGGGGCGAATTCGTTTTACGAGGGTGTTTGGTGAGAACCGCTCTTTTCTTTTCTTTTTTTGTGGTGGAATTTGTACTTAGCCCCGTTCGATAGGTCTGGCATCCCGCACGTTGTCCTGCCCACGTGGATGGACACGTACCAGTACGCATCGCGTGTCGAGTACTTGAATATTGGTGTTTTCGGGCGCAAAGGGTCTGCCCCGGGCGCTCAAGCAGAGGAATTCGGCAGAGCGTTGGTGAGAGTGACAGGGCACACCGAGGAGGCGGCCAGGTTCAAAGCAAAGGCAAAACGTCTAAAGGAAATTTGCAGGGCCAGAGGGAGTGGAAGGGAACTCGCGTCTTCGGTCATCCTAAGGGAGGTTGGTTTGAGAACGTGAGATCATCATACGCACTACCACAGCGGCGTGTCCGTGTTATTGCGACCAAACCCAAGCTACATGATCATGATCGCATGATATACTTACGTTACGTAGGTGTAAAGTGGACGACGCATTGATGTACATGGCTATGACACGACCAATACTGATCAACTTGAATGTTCAGTTCCTAGATTATTGGGAAAAAATCATGGTGCTGATGAGGCTCGGGTAAGTCACCCTGTTCATAGTTGGACCCTCTGACAAGGGTGCTTTGACTGACAGGGGGGCATGAAGCAAAGCAACCAAATGGCGGCAGAGGAGCTCCGAAATGCTATGTCAAGTTCTGTTTGTTCCCGACTAGTCGTACAGTAACACACCGAGCGGCACGCCGCACAGCAAAAAGCGGTGTAAATTTTTGCGTCCCGCCGTAACCTGATGGTCCCTCGTTTGCCATCTTTTATGCAAGTGAATATGAAGCTAGCGGCCAACCATGGTTGTAACGCCTACGAACGCATAAGGGGACACGGCACTAATTCGTCCATCCTGTGCTTGTACGATCCTGCAAGATATGTTATCCAATTCAGGTAGAAAAGACACATCCTTTTTGCCGCAAAGTCGCTGTCCAACCTTCCGGGCCGTCGGCACCGGTGCCTCATCGATCATCGACAGGTCCCTGACGCATGTCGGGCTCGCCAACTGGTGTTAGACACTCCGAGCTGGGACCCGACTAGCCGAGACGTCCACCTCGCAAATTTTGAAAGAGTTGGACATCGACTCCGGAACAAAAAAGAAGCCTAGTTTTTTGGGACACTTCGACATCGCTTCCGGCGAGACTGGCAGCGCGGACCGGCCGCCCTCAGGCGACTGCCTGAGTGTGCTAGATCTGTCAGCTGCCATATAACAATAAACATTTGTCCAAAAAAAGAAATGAGACTGGCAGCGCAACGTCAGAAGATAGATCATCGTTAGGACAATGTCGGTGTCGGTATCATCCTCTCTCCTCCTGGAGGCCGCGCGAAAGCGATGAAACATCCCTTACCATTTCGTCCCCGTAGGCACTTCCTGGGAGGTGTCCCTCCTGCTCTTCCTCTTTCCTTACGCCTCCTATTATCCAACAGCTTTTCCACTTCGGTTCGGTGGATCTTGGCCTCCTGTTCTCCTTCTAGATGCTTCACCCGGTCCCTCGAAAGGTTTGCGGCCCATGTCGAGACGCCGAGTCTTGGGAGGAACAGATACGAAAGGTGGCAAAAGCTGTAGCAGTAGGAGAAGTACCGCTGTAGCATGTTGACTTATTTTGTAACATATGTATTTGAAGTGACCAGCAAGAATACGCACCAGTTTCCTTTCTATTCACAATCCCACCGAGCATTTGTCTAACTTGGACTTTGTCGAGCACCTGCAGGGAATCACGTGAAGGGTGTGAGCAACCTGGGTCAGACCGATTCAAAGAGTATCGCAGTTGTCGTCCGAATATCTCGCGTGTTGCGTCTCTTCCAACCCATGTTCGTAGATCTGTCACCCCCGCCAGAGTTTCTCTACCCCGCACATTAACCCCCGATTCTGTGGTTTCTTACTGCGACGTGTCAACGAATTTTCTGTTGCCGGGAAAGGCCGCCTTGATGGAGGGGTGCCAGTACGCCCCGTGTACGCGCACACCCAATCAAGTCAAGGCTTCAAGCGGCATAAGATGTTGTTACGGCTCTTTTGCGAATGACCGTCCTTTCTGAGCGCGCACTCCTGTATTCCAAAAGGCACTGTTGCCTTCCCCAAAGAAGATCTATCCTATGTGGGTGAGACGATGGAGAGTGAGGACTACTCGGACAAGTTTCAACTTGGTGGTCCCCTCAGCGTGAGGGGCCGGCGTTGGCGACCATGAAGCCATGAAGGGCACGAGCAATCCTATTCTGCTGTGACGTCAACAGTGTCCTCACAGAAACATCGATCGGCACTATATTACTCTGCTGAGGTACCAATATTAGATCACATTCCCAGACGCTCTGATTGGCCTACCAAGTTCCACGCGTAGATCAGTGCTTCGATGGATGTACGCCTTCGTCCACCCTTATTCATTCGTGTTCATTTTCCATTCACGGGCGACTGCATCACTTTTCAAAAATAAATCCAACTTGCCTTTCGCAGTTCATCCATACTGCCCCAGACAAACCTCGGTGAGTGTTGGTCTGGGTCTCGCGCACCGGTTCGATTCGATCTGGGCTGAAGTCGACTTGGGGGGCCCCTCGCCGCCGCCAAGGGCGAGGTATTGGGACGGGGACCACACGCAGGGATTAGGTCGGAGTCTTTGTAGTATGGGTCGACTATCTGAAATGCCGCATGTTTCCACTCACCTATCTGATTCGACCATCGTCAAGCGGGTCTATCGAGGGTCCACATTGGGCCCCGTGGTCTCTCCCGGCTCCCCGACTCGGCACAGACATCTTCTATCGATGCTTGATCTGCACGGATGGCGATACGTCCCACAGACCCTTCGGCGGCAAGTATTCCGAGCATCATTCTGACTAGGTAACTTCTCAATCTTAATAGTGTCACAGAAGTCCAGCCACAATCGCTGTGTGACCTCGATAACTTCTGCCGGCGAGTAGGCTTTCCCGCACGGATCTGGGTGCGCGAGTCAGGAGAGTCGTCGGAGTGGATGTAAAAACTTGCGCGCATTGAATGCCATCCAAGTTGATCCAACAGGCGGTTAAACCCCAGACAGAGAGTGGCATAACCCTGGATTGATCGGTACGGCTTGTAAGAGTGCTTGCGGCTACACCCTCAAAGCAGAGGCAACCACCGTCTGCTCCTTCATCGCGGTTCCTCTCAAGGGGGCTCCAACGGCGTTTCGGATGGGTGCCAGTGGACTGAGTGCCCCAGAGTTTAAGATCTGAGGCTCTCGTCCTATGTTGACCTTGCCAGTGAATAATGTTGTGACCTCGACCGTCCTTTACACAGCCGTCGCATGTCTCGTATCGATCTGTGTCGTAAGAGGGAACGACGCGTCACTCAGACTCACAGTGCCATCCCACTGCATTTCACCACACCGGCCACCCCTTCCCATGTCAATTTTCGCTTCATCACGAGAGCTTGTCGAAACCCAGGGCCGAGTTGGGAGATGGTCCGGAGGCATCACGCAATAACGGCCTAGCGCAGGATCAGTGAGTCACGGTGTGCTGCAATAGCTCAGGACACCGCCAGGACCAACCCGGTTAATAGTAGGCACGGTCTCCTCTCCCTTCATATCTGGATATGTTGGCATGCCACAGCAGTGCCTTTTTCCCTTGGCCACATTCGGACCTTTATCAACATTATTGTACCTTCCCGGTAAGGGCCGTCCCGACGGATGCCCGTTGCCAGTATTCGTAATCATCGAGAGTGGCCTCATTTTTCAGTTTCCTTCGTCCTCGGTGAGCTGCACTCCGGGCTCCCCGCTAGCGTATGTTTATCGTCAAACCGTGATTATGACAGGTGTCGATGGAGCCAATTACCCAAACTACCTCAGGCCTGGGATACCAACTGGAAGCACCGCACACAACGGAACAAATGCGATCCGCGTGCTACGTTCGCACACATTGTGATAAGCGCCATTTCTATCCCTGGCATAGCCGTCGGATCCACAGGCATGCCCGTGGTCTTTCAAAGAGCAGCGTCCCTCCAGCGAGCCCGTCGGATCTGCCATGAGCTCCCTCCCCTCTGTGCTCATCTTTACCTACTCAGAGTACGGCCAGGCCAATGTGTGCCTCGCGACCTCGTACGAACTCGCTCTTGCGGGCGCTAACGTGTACATTGCATCTTTTGCACCTCTCGAAGCCCGCATTTCGCAGCTTCAAGAGCGCGTCCGTCAGGCCTCGCGTGCAAGTGGTGGACCTGTGGGCTCGGTGACCTTTTGCGAGTGCAGAGATTTTGCGCCATGGCAGGAAGCCCTCGGACAGCACGGCTTGACCGTTCTTGGTCTTCGGCATCCCCCTGGCGTGTCGGGTGCTGTGGAGAACTACTCGACGTTCGGGGCTATAATGTACCCCTGGAGTGAGGAGGAATACATCGCAGGGATCAATAACTGCAAGAGGATCATTACAACCATCAAGCCAGACGTCGTCGTGATAGACATTCTCTTCCAGGCTCCCAGAGATGCCTGCAAGCTTCTGGGGCAAAATTTCGTCATGATACTGCCGAATTCCACCCTGGATATCGCAAAGGATATTCAACCCTACATGGCGTCGTTCTGGAAATATCCCATGTTCGTCGTCGATTTCGTTGTCAATTCTTTTTCTGCTCATGCTGGGCCCTGTGTAGCATATCGTCCGGTCTTCCATTCCCGCTCACATGGTGGCAGTCTCTGCTGAACATATACCTCAGCATTCGGCTCATCATGTCCTTGATGTCTTCACCGCTGGTGAAGCGGGTTCGAGCTTTGCGTCAATCACTCGGGATCAAATCCACCCTCGGGAGGATGTTCCAGCCTGGGATGACTTGCGTCTGCCCGTCACTCCCTGAAACCGAGTTCCCTCTTGCGGTCGTCCCCGAGGAGATACAACAGTGCGGCCCCATCATTGTTCCATTTGATCCTCTGGAGGAGTCCGACCCAGAGTTGGAGCAGTGGCTGGACAGTGGCCGAACGGTCATGATCAACTTGGGCACCCACGTAGTCCCGGATGTCCGTCTTGCGCGGGAGATTAGTGGTGCGATCCGGATTCTACTGGACCACCACGATCGGGGCGGGGACAAGGGTGCAGGAGGTAGAATGCAAGTGCTCTGGAAGGCCAAGCGGGACAGCGAAGTGGACCGTGCGATCGAGGACGTGATTGGCAAAGAGATCCGAGATGGGAGGGTGAAAGTAGTGGCCTGGTTGAATGCCGAGCCGGTATCGGTGTTGCAGCATCCGAATGTGGTGTGTACCGTCCACCACGGAGGGGCGAATTCGTTTTACGAGGGCGTTTGGTGAGTGTATTTCTCCTTTTCATGGTCATCGAGGTGGAACCCGTATTCAACCCCGTCTTCGACAGGTCTGGCATCCCACACATTGTCTTGCCCGTGTGGCTTGACACGTACCACTACGCAACGCGTGCCGAGTACCTGAACATTGGCGTCTTCGGGAGCAAAAGGTCTGCCCCGGGTGTTCAAGCAGAAGAGTTTGGGAGAGCATTGGTGAGAGTGACAGGATACACTGAGGAGGCGGCTAGGTTTGAAAAAGAAGCAAAGCGCCTAAGAGAAGTTTGCCGGGCCAGAGGGAGTGGAAGGAGGCTTGCGTCCTTGGCCATCTTGAAGGAGATTGGCTCAAGAAACTGAGATCATGGCGCATGCTACTATAAGTGCGTGTTGTCGTACATGACGACGTGATATATTCGATAGCTGTAGAGTAGACATTTACATGGTTATGACGTCGACATCGGCCGAACGACAGCTTTTTCGGCGAACTGCAAGGTGCAGCATGTGTAGAAACCCCCGATGCGACTCAAGGTGTTCTTGATCCAGGGCCATTCCTTGCCATCGAGAAAGGAATACATTACCCCCAAAGCCGGCCTGCGAAAGCGCACCATCGGAATCCCAATCTCTGGGAACGGACGGCTACTGGACATTTGAGTTCGCGTGGAGGTGTATTGGCTCGCTTAGCGATGATGCATGTTTCTTTCAACTCATTTTCCTCATCGATCCACCAGCCCTGCCACCAAAGCGTCTTTATCACACCCGTATGCCTGTGACAACGAACTTTCTGGATAACTTCGTCTCTTCTCCGCTTCCCTACCAAGGCAACGATGCCTTTTGGGAGGCAGAGGTACTCTACATTCACAAATAGGCTGGTGAGTTTCACTTCAACAACATCTAGACTTGATTAGGCGGGTAGGCGGTTTCCTTCGCCTGAGGGCATGCCGGTGCTCGCACGTTCATTACCCTAGCAGATGATCTGGGTATTATCCGCTGCTCGGACAAGTTTCGACTTGGCGGCTGCGGAGGGCATACTGGTAAGACATCGTGTTCTGTTGTCATGTCGACGTATGCTTGCTTGCTAGTTACAGTTGCGGCGTCTTCCATAGGCGGGAATCTGATTACTCTGTTGGGATATCGAGACATATTCCCAGACCTCTTGATTGGCTTGCGAAGTTCCACGTGTGGATCAAGGCACTGGTGAATGTTGCCCTTTTCCACCTGTTCTTTCCGTAGCGTTCGTTTCATGTTTGCGGATAAGCTGCCTGCCGGTTCACGGACGGATGTACGCCCCTAACGATTGCAATACCACCATCCCAATGTTGGTCTGACCTGTCCAATCCCTCTCAGTCATCAGCGAACCGTACTTACTTTGCTTTTTCACAAGCGTGTTTATCGTCGAGTTGTATGATGACGATTTGTGCCGTCGGCTAGCTACCTCGGCCCCTCAATGTCAAACGCAACAGGTTATCAACGCGTTGCACGCACAACGGAACTATCCGTGGGCCGCAACATTCCCCTAGTGACTATCCGGCATGGATTCCTTTCCTTCCGTGCTCATCTTTACTTGCTCGGAGTACGGCCAGGCCAACGTGTGCCTCGCGACTGCGTACGAGCTCGCTCTTGCAGGCGTCAACGTGTATATCGCATCTTTTGCACCGCTTGGAGACCGGGTCGCGTGCCTTCAGGAGCGCATCACCCTTCAGGGAGTGCATGCGAGTGGTAGACCCGTGGGCTCGGTCGTCTTCTGCGAGTGCAATGGCTTCATGTCGTGGCGGGAAGCCTTCGGAAAGCACGGCTTGCCCATCCTTGGTCTTCGGCATCCCCCTGGAGTGCTGGGCGCTGTGGAAAGCTATGCAAGGTTTGGGACTCTAGGGTGCCCCTGGAGCCGGGAAGAATACCTCGCAGGGATCAATAACTGCAAGGAGATCATTACGACCATCAGGCCAGATGTTGTCGTGATAGACATTTTTTTCAGTGTTCCCAGAGACGCCTGCAAGCTTATAGGACAAAGGTTTGCCACAATACTGCCAAGCTCTGCCTTGGATATTGCAAAAGATGCCCAACCCTATATGGCGGCGTTCTGGAAATACCCCATGTTCGTCGTCGATTTCGTCCGTTCTCTTTTTTTTTTGCTCATGTTGGTCGTTGCATAGCATATCGTCGGGGTTTCCGTTCCCTCTCACGTGGTGGCAGTCTCTGCTGAACATATACCTCAACATTCGGCTCATCGTGTCCGTGATTACCTCGGTGCAGATGGGGCAGGTTCGAGCGTTGCGTCAATCACTCGGGATCAAGCCAACCATCGACAACTTGTTTCGGCCCAGGATGACTCACATCTGTGCGTCACTCCCTGAAACCGACTTCCCTCTTGCGGTCATCCCCGAGGAGATAGATTCATGCGGCCCCATCATTGTCCCATTTGATCCCCTGGAGGAATGCGACCCAGAGCTGAAGATGTGGCTGGACAATGGCCCCACAGTGATGATCAACCTAGGTACCCATATAATCGCGGACGACACCCTTGCTCGGGAGATTGGTGGTGCGATTCGGATGCTACTGGACCACCACGACCAGGATGGAAAAAAGGGTGCGGCAGGTAGAATGCAGGTACTCTGGAAGACGAAGCGGGACAGCGATATGGATTGTGCGATCGAGGACGTGATCGGCAAGGAGGTCAAAGAGGGGAGGGTGAAGGTGGTGGCCTGGTTGAACGCCGAGCCGGTATCGGTGTTGCAGCATCCGAATGTGGTGTGTACAGTCCACCATGGAGGAGCGAATTCGTTTTTCGAAGGCGTCTGGTGAGTACTATTCTTTGTCTCGTCCTTCTTTTCCTCCTGTTTTGGTCTACCGAAGTGGAAGGTTAAACTTTGTTTGATAGGTCCGGCATCCCGCACGTTGTCCTCCCAGTGTGGATGGACACGTACCACTACGCAGCGCGTGCCGAGTACCTGAATATTGGGGTTTACGGGAGTAAAAAGTCTGCCCCAGGGGCTCAAGCAGAGGAATTGGGTAGAGCATTGGTGAGAGTAACGGGGGACACCGAGGAGGCAGTCGGGTTCAGAAAAGAGGCAGAACGCC
The DNA here is from genome assembly GCA_038089895.1 of Boletellus ananas. Lineage (NCBI taxonomy): Eukaryota > Fungi > Basidiomycota > Agaricomycetes > Boletales > Boletaceae > Boletellus > Boletellus ananas. Next base: position 87,449 of record JBBPLS010000028.1, on the reverse strand, counting down.
TCAAGGGGATTTGCAGGGCCAGAGAGAGTGGAAGGAAGCTTGCATCCTTGGCCATCTTGAAGGAAGTTGGCTTGAGAACGTGAGGTCATACACACCGCTAGTGCGTGCTCGGGTTACATGATGATGATATGTTGTACTTGATATGTCAGATTGGTTGTATTACATGTTATGACGCTATCAACGTTATCAACAGTGATATCCAGTCCCTGGGATATCGGAATTATAGAAACGTGATACACCGTCACCATCGCTTTCTCTGCACACCAGGGTTTTCTTCGTAGGGAGTGTCAACGTCGCAGCGAACCGCACTTCAAGTTACCTTGCTTTCTCACAAGCTTGTTTACCGTCGAATTGTGTCATGACTGCCTCGGACCCGGGTCACCTCAGTGTCAAATCTAACAGGCGATGAGAACGCGGGCCACGTCTCATGTTTCAGAAGCTGGAGAGTACGGCCAAGCCAATGTGTGCCTCGCGACTGCGTACGAGCTCGCTCTTGCAGGCGTCAACGTGTATATCGCATCTTTTGCACCGCTCGGAGCCCGCGTCTCGTGCCCTCAGGGGCGCATCGCCCTTCAGGGAGGGCATGCGAGTGGCAAACCCGTGGGCTCGGTCAACTTTTGCGAGTGCAAAGGCTTCACATTGTGGCAGAAAGCCATCGAAAATCATGGGTTGACCTTCCCTGGTCTTTGACACCCTCCTGGGATGTCGGGCGCTGTGAGAAACTACTCAAGCTTTGGAATCATAATATATCCCTGGAGTGGAGAGGAATACCTCGCAGGGATTAATAACTGCAAGGAGGTCATTAAGGCCATCAGACCGGAGGTCATCGTGGTAGACTTCTTCTTCGGCGCTGCCAGAGATGCCTGCAAACTCTTAGGGCAAAAGTTCGTCACCATACCACCAAATACCACCCTGAATATCGCAAAGAATATTGCCTACATGGCGGGGTTCTGGAAATACCCCATGTTCGTACTTATGCCAGTGTCCGCATAGCATATCATCCGGTCTTCCATTCCCTCTCACATGGTGGCAATCTCTGCTGAACATATACCTCAACATTCGGCACGGATAAGGCAGATTCGAGCGCTGCATCGATCGCTCGGGATCAAGCCTACCCTTGGCCCCTTGTTCCAGCCCGGGATGACACACATCTGCCCGTCACTCCCTGAAACCGACTTCCCTCTCGCGGTCATCTCCCAGGAGATACAGTTATGTGGCCCTATCATCGTTCCATTCGGCCCCCTGGAGGAGGGCGACCCAGGGTTGAAGATGTGGCTGGACAATGGCCCCGTGATCAACCTAGGCACCCACATAGTCTCGGATGATACTCTCGCGTGGGAAATTGGTGGTGCAATCTGGATACTGCTTGATCACCACGATCGGAGCGGAGACAAAGATGCGGCACTGGGTAGAATGCAAGTGCTCTGGAAGGCGAGGCAGGATAACGACATAGATCGCACGATCGAAGACGTGATTGACAAGGAGATCGGAGAGGGGAGGGTGAAGGTGGTGGCCTGGTTGAACGCCGAGCCGGTCGCGGTGTTGTAACATCCGAACGTGGTGTGTACCGTCCACCAGGGAGGAGCAATTTCGTTTTTCGAATGTGTTTGGTGAGAGCTATTCCTTGTCTCGTCCTATTTTGGTCTACCGATGTGGAGTTGGGTTAAGCTTTGTTCGACAGGTCCGGCATCCCACACTTTGTTCTGCCCGTGTGGCTTGACACGTACCAGTACGCGGCCCATGTCAAGCATTTGAATATTGGTGTTTACGGGAGCAAGCGGTCTGCGCCGGGCGTTCAGGCAGAAGAATTTGGTAGAGCATCGGTGAGAGTGACGGCCCACACCAAGGAGGCAGTCGGGCTCAAAGAAGAGGCAAAACGCCTAAAAGACATATGCAGAGCTAGAGTGAGTGGGAGGGAGCTTGCGTCCTTGACTATCTTGGAGGAGGTTGGCTTGAGAACGTGAGGTCATCATAGGTTAGAGCGATCGTATTACATGGTCATGACACTATCAACAGTGATCGATATTCAGTTCCTGGGAGATTAAAACTACTGCACGGAAAGGAACATGATAAACGATAGACAGGCGATATACACAGGTAGGCTTACAACAATGCAGATGGGTTACGGGGATGACGGATTAGGTGATGTTGTGGGTTGTGATAGTCAGTTGACGAGTTCGGTACCTTCTGGTCCAGACCCTGGCCGGGGCAATCCGCTAGGTTGGTCAGTGCCCTGATTACTGCGAGACTTGGATGATCTCCATTCCCGTTCGAGATCGGTCTCCTCGTGTCTTCTCATGGCACTTGGAAAGGGTTAGACGAATCGGTCAGTTCGGAACAGTTGACGACCGTAACGGTTCCGTAACTCTCCACCGAGACCGCGAAGACGCTGGATGGGCCCACTGCGAGGGCAAGCGAGCTGCGTACCCGAAAAGGAGTCTACGACACATGTAAGTAGCACAATCATGAGAGGGCTCCAATAACGTGTGAGAGTTGGTGGCGTGCCGTGTATGGTTCAAGTTGAAGACGAGTGGGTACGGCAATGGTGTATGCACGATTTGATGCCAGGGACATAACTGTGCGTACGGAGCATCCCACGCAAGGGTCGGTGCATGTCGACATGTAGACAAAGTGCCGGTGGGTGCCGACTCACTTAACAAACGGCAAATTGAAGCACGATGCGCGAGTTTGGCCATCCGTATGGTGGGAGCCAATCGCGTCACAGCACTGCCACCTGCCCAACAGAATTAGCAGGTATTTACCACGGCACTAAATCCTCCGACATCGCAGCCACCACGAATCAGTGACATTGTAAACAAGCGAACTTTAGTATCAAAGAGGTGGGTAGCATCGCAATGGCTTATAGGGAAGATAAGGTGATTTTCTACATGACATTGATGGGTCTCTTCAAGTGTCGGCGGATCCAAGACGTAAGTAAACTTTGTCGCACACCACTTTGTGCACCTTATTTGGGATGTCCCCCACAGCCTCGCGAGAAGACCATCTCTTCACACCCTCATTGGGAGTGCAATTTTACTAAGCCTCTGTGAGCCCGCCGTGTCTGCCATGACTTCCCTTCCCTCCGTGCTCATCTTTACTTACTCAGAGTATGGCGAAGCCAATGTGTGTCTCGCGACCTCGTACGAACTCGCTCTTGCGGGGGTCAACGTTTACATTGCGTCCTTTGCGTCACTTGAAACTCGCGTCGCACGCCTTCAAGAGCGCATCGCCCGCCAGGCAGCGCATGCAAGTCGTGGGCCCGTGGGTTCGGTGACCTTTTGCGAATGCAAAGGCTTTGCGCCATGGCAGGAAGCCTTCGGAGGGCACGGCTTTACCGTCCTTGATCTTCGACATCCCCCGGGCGTGTCGGGTGCTGTTGGAAACTTCTCAATGTATGGGACTATAGCGTACCCCTGGGGTCAGGAGGAGCACCTCACAGGGATCAATAGCTGCAAAGAGATCATTTCGACCATTAGACCAGGCGTGGTCGTGATAGACATTTTTTTCAGGGCTCCCAAGGACGCCTGCAAGCTTTTAGGGCAAAGGTTCACCACCATATTGCCCAATTCTACCCTGGACATCGCACAGAATATTCAACCCTATATGGCGGCGTTCTGGAAATATCCCATGTTCGTCTTCGATTTCGTCGTTGGCCACTTTCTTGTTCATGCTGGTCCCCGCATAGCATGTCATCGGGTTTCCCATTCCCGCTCACGTGGTGGCAGTCTCTGTTAAACATATACCTCAGCATCCGGCTCATCATATTTATGATGACTTCGGCGCGAGTAAAACAAACCCGAGCGTTGCGTCAATCACTCGGGATCGAACCTACCCTCGACACCATGTTCCAGCCCGGGATGCCCCACATCTGTCCGTCACTCCCCGAAACCGACTTTCCTCTTGCGGTTGTCCCGGAGGAGATCGATTTGTGCGGCCCCATCATCGTCCCATTTGATCCCCTGGAGGAGTGCGACCCAGAGCTGAAACAGTGGCTGGACAATGGCCCGACAGTCATGATCAACCTAGGCTCCCTCACAATCACAGACGACGCTCTCGCGCAGGAGATTGGTGGTGCGATCCGGATATTGTTGGACTACCATGATCGGGACGAAAGCAAGGGTGCAGCAGGCAGAATGCAGGTGCTCTGGAAGGTGAAACGGGATCGCAACGTGGATCGCGTGATTGAGGAGGTGATTGGCAAGGAGATCCGAGAGGGGAGGGTGAAGGTGGTGGCCTGGTTGAACGCCGAGCCGGTTGCGGTGTTGCAGCATCCGAACGTGGTGTGTACCGTCCACCACGGAGGAGCGAATTCGTTTTTCGAAGGTGTTTGGTGAGCACTATTCTTTGTCTCGTCCTTTTTTTCCTATTTTGGTCTACCGAGGTGGAGTTGGGTTGAACTTTTGTTCGGCAGGTCTGGCATCCCCCACGTTGTCCTCCCAGTGTGGATGGACACGTACCAATACGCAGCGCGTGCCGAGTACCTGAATATTGGGGTTTACGGGAGTAAAAAGTCTGCCCCAGGGGCTCAAGTAGAGGAATTGGGCAGAGCGTTGGTGAGAGTGACGGGGCACACCGAGGAGGCAGCCGGGTTCAGAAAAGAGGCAAGACGCCTCAAGGAAATTTGCCGGGCCAGAGAGAGTGGAAGGAAGCTTGCGTCCTTGGCCATCCTGAGGGAGGTTGGCTCGAGAACGTGAGATCACACACACTGCGAGTGCGTGCGTGTTACCGAACCCGGGTCAAATACCCAATGTGAATAGACTGCGGAGGTGACGGATTAGGTCGCGATGTCGTGTAGTAACACTGTCCGTATCAGTTGACGGGTTGGGTGCCTCTGGTCCGAACAGAACTCTGCTGCCCTGATTGATGTCCATTCCCGTCCGAGATTGGCCTCCTCATGTCTTCCCTGGCACGCGGTAAGGAATCGTTCTTTCGGGGCTATACAGTTGACGACCAGGTCCATCAGGACCCGTGAAGGTCCTGGCCTGGGGTGCCGGTGAGCCGTCACTTCCGGCGAGACTGGCGGTGCGACGTCGCAGAACAGGTCACTGTGGGAAAAAATGACGGCATCATCCTCTTGCGGAGTCTGCGCGAAAGCGAAGAAACATCCGTCTCCATCTCGTTCTCGTAGGCCCTTGCGAAAAGGCGTCCTTACTTCTCTCATTTCCCTCGGCACCTCTCATTAGCCAACAGTGAATCTCGGCCTCCCTTTCCCCTTCTCGAAAGGCTTGAGGGCGATCTCAGGACATTGCGTCGCGGGAGGACAGAAGCGAAGGGCGGCCGAGTTCGCGCGAGGGAAAGCGCATCAGAAGGCGCAGCGATATTATAGAAGGCGGTGAGATTTACGGAGGAAGGACGGTGACTCCGAACACATGAAGCGTGATGCTTGTTCGGATGCGCATTCTTTGCGAGGATCAGGACCGCAAGGCCATGGAGTGCAAAGAATTTCGTGAACGGTTCGCGCGCGACGAGAGGGAACGCCAGACCTATCTCCCATGATATTCTGCATCTCGATATCATTTTACGCAAGCACGGTATTCGCCGGACTTGCCACAGCAAAGTCACCGCTGTAGTCAAGTCATTATTACCATCGCTGACGACATTCATGCTAACATGCGTGCTATTTGGGACCCGGGGGCTCCTGGATGGGGTGGTCAAGGTCTCAAGGAGCGAGCAGGCTACTCGGTCTCCGATCGAGCCATAGTTGCGATAACAGGACTCAAGGTACTTAGATTTTGAACCCAGCACAGTAACATTTCGTGACGTTCTGCGGCTGATCAATACGCATTGCATGTTTTCAAGAGCGCATCGCCCGTCAGGCAGTACGCGCGAGTCGTGAGCCCGTGAGCTCGGTGACCTTTTACGAATGCAAAGGCTTCACGGCGCATCCGGAGGCTGTCGAACACGGCATCACTGTCCTTGACCTTCGACATCCCCCTGGCGTGTCGGGCGCTGTGAGAAGCTACTCAAGGTGTGGGACTCTAATGCATCCCTGGAATCAGGAGGAATACCTCGCAGGGATCGAACTTTGCAACGAGATCATGGCGTCCATCAGCCTAGATGTGGTCGTGATAGACACTCTTTGTGACTGCCAGAGACGCCTGCAAGGTATTGGGGCAAAAGTTCACCACGATATTACCGGATGCCACCCTGGACATCGTACAGGATGTCCAACCCTATACTGGAAATATCCCATGTTCGTCTTCGATTTCGTCGTTGGCCACTTTCTTGGTTCATGTTGGTCCTCGCGTAGCATATCGTCGGGTCTTCCATTCCCGCTCACATGGTGGCAGTCTCCGTTGAGCATTTGCTTCAGCATCCGGCTCATCGTACTCGTGACGACCTCGGCACGAGTAAAACATATTTGGGCGTTGCGTCAGTCGCTCGGGATCAAGGCCACCCTCGATGCCATGTTCGAACCTGGCGTGACTCACATCTGTCCGTCCCTCCCCGAAGACGACCTCCCTCTTGCATTTGTCCCGGAGGAGATAGGAGTTGTGCGGCCCCATCATCGTTCCATTCGATCCTCTGGAGGAGTGCGACCCAGAGCTGAAACAGTGGCTGGACAATGGTCCAACGGTCATGATCAACCTGGGCACCCACATAATCACGGACGACGCCCTTGCTCGGGAGATTGGTGGGCTCAAGCAGAGGAATTGGGCAGAGCGTTGGTGAGAGTGACAGGGCACACCGAGGAGGCAGCCGGGTTCAGAAAAGAGGCAAGTCACCTCAAGGGAATTTGCCGGGCCAGAAAGAGTGGAAGGAAGCTTGCGTCCTTGGCCATCCTGAAGGAGGTTGGCTTGAGAGCGCGGGATCACGCACATTCGAGCCCGAATTACGAACGGTCATGATGGGATATAATTGATAGGTATAGATGTATTACATGGCTTGATCGATATCCAGTTCCTGGGATAGAGAAAATTACAAGGAAAGACACGCAGTGGTAAGCATGCAACAATTAGAGAGATAACATAGGTGATGTCGTGGGCTGTGATAGCGCTGTCCGTATCAGTTGACGAGTTCGGTGCCCTCTGGTCCGAAAAGTGGCCGAGGTAGTCCGCTAGGCTGGCCAGTGCCTTGACTGGGGCGGGGATGATTTTTATTCCTGTCCGGGATTGGCCTCCTCATGTCTTCCCATGGCGCTCGATAAGGGTTGGACGCATCGATCAGGACCGTTCCTTCGGGACCATATAGTTGGCGACCGAGACGGTCCCGTAACTCTCCACCGGGACCCGTGGAGACGGCTGGTAGGCCCGCGGTCGCTTCCGGTGGCACTGGCGGTGCAACGTTGCTGTGAGAGATAATGATGGTATCATCCTCTCCCCTTTGGAGGCTGCGCGAGAGCGAAGACACATCTGTCTCCATCTCGTCCTCGGAAGGGCTATCAGAAGAATGCCCCTCCCGCTCTTGTTGCTTCAGGCGCCTCCCGCTGGCCAGCAGCTTTTCCACCTGGACTCGGTAGATCTCCGCCTCCCGTTCCCTTTCCAGGCGCTCCACCTGTTCTCTCGACAGATTCGCGGTCGATCCCACGGGGTGGTGGAGGACGATCCTGTCGCCCCCGTCAAGCAGTCTGGGGGCGCCGTCTTGCGGATACAGACAGCGCACGCCCTTGTCCCCAATGCGATCCGGACAGCGCTCGAGGGGCCGCGGCTTCTTGGGGGCACGGACGACGGAACCAGCGTCGTACGTCCCGAGTGCCATCGGCGTCTGGGGAAACGGAGGGTGACGCGCGGCAGTGGCGTCACTGGGCCCGGCCACCACGACGGGTGTGGCACCCCGTTCGTGGCCGTCGTCGACCGCCATCGCCGTGTCGGTGGCGGCGCCTGCTTTGCTCCCTGCTTCTTCTCGGTGCGTCGGCGCAGGTCGACGTTTGGATGAGGGTTTGGCTGGGGATGTCTTGGTCAGACCCTTGCGGGCGCTGGGGGGTGGCAACGGTAGGCGGCCGTATACGCTATTGTGGGTCGTGCGCGGAGAAGCGGAAGACTTGGTCGCGCTGCGGGTCTGGGGTGCCATGCCGTAGTGGTCTTTGTTCTGCTTGATACGTGCGTGGATGAGGGAAGAGAGGGGACACGGTGGAGTGACGGAAAAAGGGTGGGTGGTTGATTCGCTTGCCGCTCCCGTGTTCCGCTCAAATAGCTTCTGCTGACGGGGTGTGCTTTGACGCGCGTGTGCGGCCTTTGTCCGTCCGCCTTGTCTCTCTTTTATAAGTGGCGGGTGGACCTGGCGCGTGGAAGCCGTCCCGTTCAGGGGTCTTGCCATTTGTGGTAATGTGGCGTCTCAAGCGGCGTGCGTGGGCTACAGCCCGCCACCGCACTGCGACTTGACTCGGAGCGCCGTGAGACGCCAGGCACGGGCACGTTCCGAGCGGCGTCCCAGGCCATACAGACGGAAGACCGGTCGCGACCAACCTGGCGCTCAGTGTGGGCGCACCAGAGTCATTGCCTCGCATTACCGCATTGGGTATATGTCGCCGTGATTGCCTTGGCCCATCGGTGATGGGCGTGGGCACTTGTTTGCGACGAACTGCGATCAGTTTACCGCTGAAACGCCGCCTTGGACTGCGTTCGTAGAGCCGTGGAGCGTCGGTTCTTGCAAGCGTCACGAGAACAATAGGGACTGCGCAAGGTACATCCCAAGCGTGGACCGAGACGATTGACCGACGAAAATGGGGGCGCTTTGAGTGCTAAGACCCATCCGTTATAAGATGCGGACGCAGTGCAGTTGACCCACCTCAGATCGACGAGTCACTCAATCTCTGCGCCCCTTCCCGCCCATCAAGACAGCATCGCCCGATCGGACATGTTCACTCCCCGTGCTTTCCACCCATACAAGTCGCCCAAGCCCAAGCCCAACTCGTCTCCTGCTGGTTTCAGGATCGTGGACTACATCACCCCCAGGCGATGCTTCAACCTGTTCCCCAGACCCAACTTCCTCGACGCGCGTTCCCCCGATCCGAGCCCGCTCAGCAGTCCCGTCAGAGGCCCGCACGGCCCAGAGGATGACAACGGCCCGCCCACCGCGGGCGTCCCCAACCCGTTTGCCGGCAACGGTTTCGAGTCCCCCTTGCGTTCGTTTGCCCCGTCGCCCGAGTCTCGTCTCATCGGCGCGTTCCCAAAGACCGACAGGACCCGCGACGCCCCTGCGACGCCGCCGCCTCGCCGCAAAGCCAGACATGGGCCGAAACATCGCTCGTTCACCCACCACCACCACCACCCCGACCAGGTTTTGTCCCCCCACCGCCGCGCGCGACAGACGGAGGAGAAACGGGACGCGGTGCGGCGGCGGATCCTCGAGCGCCACGAGCGCCGCGTCGTGCGCGCGCGCCGGGGACTCGACCAACTCCAGCGGGAGGCCAAGATGCTGATGAAGCCCGAGCACGTGGACGACGAGGACCGGATCTTTCTCGCGCAGCTCGAAAAGCTCGTGCTCGACCAGACGCTGACGCACGATCTCGAACAGTGCCGCGAGCGCATGGCGCGCGCCGAGGCCGAGTCGCCCGAGCGCCAAAGACAGCACGCGCAGCGGGACGAGGAGGCTATCCGGGCACGTGAAGAGTGTCAGGACGCCGAGGCGCAAGAGGAACAGAAGCGCAAGGTGGCCGAGTTCCTGCGGGAGAAGGCGGGTCGGAGAGCGGCGCGATTTCGACTGATGGAAGAGGCTGCGATGCGTGCGGACGAGGAACGGCGACGTGCGCACGAAGCATTCGAGCGCCAGATCCGGGAGGAACAAGAACGCCTCTTTTACGCAGAACAGGTTCGCAAGGCCAAGGAGGACGAGGAGCGCCGGCGCAGAGCGGAAGAGGAGCGTCGACTACGGGAGGAGAGGGAACGTCGGCTGCGAGAGGAGATGGAACGCAAACTGCGAGAGGCAATGGAACGCCAGCTGCGTGAGGAGATGGAGCGCAGGCGACGCGAAGAGGAGGTGCGCAAGCTGCGAGACGAGAGCGCGCGTCGGTGCAGAGAATTCCACGAACAATTTATGCGCGCAGAGAGAGAACGCCAGGCCCGCATCCTCGCTGAACAAGCCTGTCAAGCGGCAGAGGAAGAAGAGCAGATGATCCGACACTTTGTCGTGTACGAGGGCAAGTGGAACGAGCTTCGGACGAGCAACGAGTTGCCGCCCATCGACGTGCGGGAGATGCCCTGGCCGGTGTTTGGCATCGTGACTGCTGCAGACCAGATCACGCACCAAGACGTTCGGGCGTTCCTGTTCCATCCCCTGCGACCGGGCGTCGAAGGAAAGACGGCGCGCGACAAGGTGAAGACGGAGATGTTGCGGTTCCATCCGGACAAATTCAACGCACGCATTGTGCCCAGGATCCATCCGTCTCAGCAGACGGTCGCACAGGCGATCGCTGGCACAGTCACGCGGATACTCACGGGAATCATGGCGGAGGAGGTGGAAAAGCAGGCGTAAGGACCACCGTAACACACCAACTTTGTAACGTACTTGAGCAACGCTCCTTTCTTTTGACGACGACACCGATCGGAGAATGCCGCGGCGATATCTCGGATGATCCGGAACTGATCCGACGTGGGCCGAACGAGAAACGGCGAGCCATTTTCGATCGATTCCTGCGGCCGCGAGTTCGCCGTACCACGTGACGGCGCACCGTTCAACGTTGACGAAACGCGTGCCCGAAAGTGATGGAAATAGACCCCTTGGTGTATTATAAGAACGCGGTCGAGAGAGCGAACAAAGGATGCTCCCGCTCACCCTCTCTACACGCCCACGATCGTATACACACTAAACGTCAAAAACATATCATAGCAACGACGAGGACCACGCGCGATAGCGACAACAAGATTAGCAGCATCGTCCAAGTAAGCTAGCTCGTGCTTGAACCTGCAGGCGCTCGTGAAAAAAAAAGGAGAATATAATGTACAGAAATATAGAGGACGCCGGAAAGAATAAATAAAAGAAACGGAAAGCGATCAAAACAATGGAGGAAACGAGAGATCACCAGATAGAAAACACTGTCAAAAGACTCTAGTAGAGCCCGAGCTCTGCCCTCTCGAGGGCGGGGACAACCAGCTGTCCATCTTGGGCCACTGTCCGGTCAACGCGGCTCTATCGAAGACCGAAGTCTGCTGCACACGGTTCCCAGAATCACCTCCGGTCGTCGGATTCATCGTCGACTTTCCACGCTTGCCCTGCTCCCAGACGGTTGCATCGCCCCGTGCGCTTTCAGAAGGCATGCCTCGTGGCACCTCAGGTGCGTCACCACCCAGCGTGGTCATGTCGCCCCCACCGATCGCAATGTGCATCCACACGCTGGCCTCCAGGCCTTCGTCCGTTCCCTCCTCCTCGTCGCTTTCCTCACGCACCGCAGGCGTCCACCGAACGTGCTTGCCCGTCTGCTCAGTCGCTTCGGGAGCGGCCAGCGTCTCCCTCTCGGAGGGGCCTCCCATGACACCCTCCCAATAGTTCATTATCTCAGGGTTGAACCAGCCGCGCGCGCCACCCACCACCTCTGCCTCTTCTGATTCACCGGGCACCGTACTGGTCGTCTCCGGGACTTCCGGCACGATGTCCGCCCGGATGGGTTTGGAGCCAGGAGTCATGCCACCACGGCGAGGCTCTGCCTGCGGCTGCGTGGCTCTCTTTCCTCCTACCTGTATGCTGCCGTTCGCACTAGGCACGGCAACGGCAGGCGTCTCCAATGCGGACTTGGCCATGTTCGTCGTCGTCCAAGCATGCGCAGCGCTCCACTCCACCTCGCTCTCTCGCTCCTCCGAAATGGCGACCTTGAGCTGCGGCTTAGTGGTGGCAGCCCTCTGGGCAGTCTTTTTGCCCCACGCAGACGCCAGAGTCGGAGGCGGTGGCACAACAGTCTCCGCTATACGCTCATCGACGACCGAGGACATCAACTTGGATTTGCCGTTCACGGTACCCCAGCCTCCTCTCGTCGCCGTCTTTGCCTTCGAGGCCGTCGGCGGAGAGACGATCGGGTCGGCCTCGGCATCCGGTTCCTCGGTGACCGTCACCTTCCCTTTCCTTGCGGCGGGGGTAGCTTTCTTCGCACCGGTGGCACCCTTGGACGGCGCCGGAGCTGGCGACGGCATGGCGAGATCAGCATCCTCATCTTCCTGGACCGAAACGCCGAGCTTGGACGTAGGGACAGGAGTAGGCGCCGCTTCCCGGGCATACTTGAACGCAGCCGTAGCCGTGCCCAAGAGCGAAGGCATCGGAGGGAGTTCTTCGACCATCTCGGGGTCTTCGCTGATAGTGACCGACTTTGCGAGAGGAGGCTGCCCCTTCTTGCCCTTCTTGTCCTTGACAGTGGCGGGCGGCGCTTGCGCGGGCTCAGGCACATCGGTCGGGCTTTCGGCGAAGCTCACGGTGATCTGGGGTACGTCGTGCTCTTGCGAACGGGCACTGTGGGACTTTTTCATGATGCTCGGGGGTTGTAGCGTGCTCGATGGACCTTGGGGAGCGAGCGAGGCGGCAGCCTTGGCGAAAAGAGCTTCGTTCGACGAAGCTTGGGCAGGGGTCAACCCCGTGGCGCCGGCTTTCCCCTGAGACATCATCGCCATGGCGTTTGCAAAGATGGCTTCGTTCGCCGAGGCCTCGCCTTGGGAAAGGGTACTGTTCGATTTCTTGATGACACCCGGAGCCTCGAGCTTCGCGGGGGCAGGCTGAGCCTGAGCGAGAGGGACATTCTCCTTTTGGTGAGTCGCCTTTGCTGGACGTTGTGGAGCCGGCGCCTTGTCTGGCAATGGCGCCGGCGGAGTCGCCTTGGGCCCAGGGTCGGCTTCTCGGACCTGCGTGGCCCGCCGCTGCGCAAGGTGTTGACGGATCTCTTGTCGACGTCTTTCGCGCTCCTCGGAGCACAGCCGCTTGCGCTCTTCCTCCTTCTGTTCACGGAGACGCATCATGCTCGACTCGTGCTCCTGCACGGCTCGGGCACGGCTTTCCTTTGTGCCCTCGACGGCGAGAAGAGACTCGAAGAGCTTGATCTCGATGTCGGCAGCCTCGGCGTGGAACTGGTAGATCATTTGGATGCGAAGGCTGATCTTGAACTGCTGGTAGTCGTCTGCCATCTTGGACTTGAGGAGCTCTTCGTCCATGGGGTCAGGCTCCTCTTCCATGATGATGGGCCCGATGTAGCGCTTTCCGGGCGGCAGGCTCTCAGCGTGGATCGGGGGGGAGAATTTGGGAGTTGGATTCGGAGGGGAGCACTGCGGTGAGGAGAGATTGGATGCTGCCGAGGCTTGACGAGACATGTTGTCCGTCGCGCGGGGGCGCGTGCTCGCTGGCTGAGCGGAGGTAGAGGCGGCCAGGGGTGGGGGCTTTGGTGACAGACCCTGAGGGTGCTGTGTCAGGATTCCGGCTTCCGAAGCCCAGTTCTGGAAGCCGAGCGTGCCACCGACGCCTCCACCCGGGGGCTCAGCTGAGCGAGCCGAATTAGATGGGCCCAGCGTTGCGAGGTGATCCTGGACACAAATAGGCGCGTGAAGGGTGCACCTTGGAGAGGGGGGGTAGACTCACCATCGAGAGAGCAGGTAAGTTTTTGATTGGATTAAGTGGAGTCATAGTCTCGACAAAGAAGGAAGTTGGGTTGACGAATTCAAAAGTTCCCCTTGTCGGGGTGGGCGGGATGGGTTGTTTGGGGGAGGCGGAGGGGGGGAGAGGCTTGTATGGGTCCTCGGTGATGGTGTCTTCCTCGGGGTAAGCGAAGAAGGCTTCACTGACGATGTCGTTGACGTCGTCAGCAAAGATGCCAACAAAGACGTTCATGACGGCCTGCTGCTCTTCGCCGGACACGTCGTCCCACTGCTCTTCCCGGAGCTGGGCGAGCTCGAGACGACGTTCCCACTCGGCACGGGCAGGCTGTGCAAGCTGCCGTGCGACCGAGTCAAGTTCCTCGTAGAGCTCCATCTCGCGCTGTTTCTGGGTCTCTTTTGCGGATCCGAGGGTCCTGTACTTGACGAGGAGGTCCTTTTTAACTTTTTCGACGAGTTTTTTCTTTTGTGGTTCGTACCACGCGTCCATGAATCTGGACCATTCCTTGCGGACCCTTGCTGCGCCGGTCTCGAGCGGCTGTGGGGGTGGCGGGGCCTGTTGTGGTTGTGGTGGTTGTGGTGGTGGGACGTGTGTGGGGGCGGCAACTGCGGCAGGGACGGGTTTTGACGAGGGGGTCGGTTTGGGTGGATCGGGGGGGGCGGGCTTGTTGGGCTGCGCGGGCGCCTTTGCCTGTGCGCCGCGACGCTTTGGGGGCATGGCGGAGGCAGGGACGCAAAAGTGGTGCGGGGAGGGGACGCGACGAAAAGTGGCGAGTGGCGAGGGGATGAGAAGATGGATTGATGAGCATCGGGTCGCGTGCTTGGCCCACTAATCTTGCTCGGGTTTCCCGAAAAGCGATGTTATCAGGTGCACGATCGGTCCATGATAGGAATTTTGATCCTGTACGCGCCCATGGAACGATTCGGAACGCGATATGAAAGAAGAAAAACCGGGTGGACGTGAGCGCGCGGTGGGAGCGACGAGCCAACGGACGCACCAAGTCGAGCGAGGCCAAGCAGCGAGGCGCCCTCTTTTTTTTTTTTTTCTTTCTATTTTCTCGAGTCATCTGACCTCGCGTTGGCCTCGAGGCAGCCCGATTTGGCAAGCCCGTCTCATCAGCGCCCACGTCGTTGTTGCACAGGAGACCGACAGTTGCGCAGCGACAGCACAGACCACACTTGGCCTCATTGCGTCGACCTACACTTGACTGCACGACCCTGTGTGATACCCAGCTGTGATGCCGTGTCGCCAGCCCCACCGCGTGCCGCTTGCAGTGACCGTCTGCGAGATGTCGTACGCTGCACTGCGTCTGCGTCCAGTCTAGACCGTCCGACGTGTGTGCTGCTCGCGTGTTTACGTGTCGCACGAGAGGCATTTTGGATCAACGTGAAACGAGACGGGGAGGGACTCGGAGGCGCTGCCCAGCCCGAGGCGCCACGCACGCACGTACGCACGACGGCGACGGCGCCTGTCGCGGTCCCAAGACCTCTTTCCAACCCCCGTCTCGAACGCGCCGACGGTGGGCAGCGTGCGCGCCCACCGACGCCAACCGCGCTGATATGGTCGCGTGAAAATCGGTCTTGGATTAGGCAAGCACTCCGACCAGGCCAGCCCAACGCGATCGTCTCGGGCGGTCCCCAGCTTGGAGCGTCACCCCCACAATTCGCGCGGCGTCCGTCGAGAACGCAGCGGGCGGTGCTGGACAGGACCATCGCCATCCCCCTCGTACGCCCACCGAACGTCAGGCGACTCGACTCGCACACACACTCGGCTGCGATCCAGCTCCCATGTGTGTGCTTGGTGGTAGCCCCGCCCCAGACGTCGCCCTCGCCCTCTGATCCCGACGCGCAGCCGCCCCGTCCAGCTTATTCGCCCCGGACGCGCCTTATCGAGCGTGCAAGCGTGCGTCGTCATCTCACCCACTCTCCCCCACGGGGCTCACCCCGGCCGAGACTGGCGCGTGGACTGACACGAGGCATCCGTGCCATCACAGGCTCGCTCTTCTCTTCCCCATCCCATCCCCGCTCTCCAAACGCACCCGGCCCACAACGTACCTACGACCCCACCCCTTTTCCACCGCGCTCGTGCTCGATCTCGTCCCCCATCTCTGAATGGCGACCCTGACGCAGAACCCAAATTCCTCGCAGCCCGCCAGCGCCCCGCTCCCCCCCGATCTCGAGCCTGACGAGAAATGGAAACAGGCGCTCAAACTAGACATCGAGGCAGGTCTCCGCTCCATGGTCGACGAAGCCAAACAGAAGCTCAACGACGAACTCGCCAAGGGCATCGTCAGCCCCGACGAACGAGACCGCCTGACCGCCGACCACCTCGCGACCCTGAAGACCATCCGCCAGCTCGCAGAGGAACAGTTCCGCATCGCGCTCGAGCGCGAGCGGCAGGAGAGACGCTGGGCGTCTGGCGAGCAGCTCGACCGCGCCTGGTCGGAGAGCATGATGAAGGAGCAACAGGCCATCTTGGACCGGATCGAGAAGGAGAGGAAGCACAAGGCCCAACCGTCGCTTCGGTCCGACCCATCTCCGCCTCCACCACCTCCGCCGCCCCCACCGCCGTCTCCACCTTTTATCCAGCCACAGCCTCCTTCAGAAAGCGCCGCGCCGACGCTGCTCCCGCCCAGTCGCAAGCCCGAGCGCGTCTCCCGAACGCCCACGCAGATAGTAGACCCCGACGGCAGTCAGTACGTTGCCTACCACCCACCACCGAGCCACGAGCGCGAGGAGCTCGCGGCGTCTCCAGACGAGATGCCCTCGTTCCGGAACACACGCAAGGTCCGTGCCGGATCCATCACGTCCATCGGCTCCTTGAAGGCGCCCTCCATCCTCGACACGGACAGATCCTTTTTGGATCGCTCCAAGCCATCCCCCTTGTACGACGAGCCGGAATCCATGCCGCGCTCCGCACGCACGCCCGTCGATGCCCTCGATCCACCGCCGACGCGCAGAGAGAGCATCCGGCGCAAGCCGAGCATGAACGCGCGGCCCATCGTGCAAGAGTTTTGGAAGCCGTCGATCACGCCCGAGGAGGACGCGCAAATGTCGCGCACGTTCACGCTCGCCCGGCGGAGCAGCACCGCGAGCGCGACCTCGTCCTTCAAGGCGCCGTCCGTGCTGAGCGCGGTGTACTCGGACCCCCTCGACGCGCTGTCGAGCAACCTCGATCGAGAACGGTCGGGCATTCACTCGGCAGACCAGGAATGGACCAGTCTGGACAGAGCTCGGGAAAAAGAGCGCGAGCGCGAGCGATCGGGGTACTACCCGGACGACCGTGCCGGGTTTTCTCAGATCCTCACCACCTCTCCACCGGGTTCGGCGTCGTACGCCCGCACCGGCGATAGTTCGCGCGTCCATGTCCCCCCTCCCTCTGCCAGCCGACCGATCGTCAACAAGCGGTCGTTCACGGCCGACGACCCGTTCGCGTTCCAGTCCAGCTCTGGCTCCAAGAACTGGAATTCGGTCTCCCGCTCTCCGTACGAGACCCGTTGGGAGGGCTCGTCGCGCTCGCCACAGACCCCCGAGGAGGTCGGGCGGAGCTGGCAGTCCTCTCAGCTGCGAGGGCGGTTTTCCGCTCAGGACATCCGGCACTACTTTCAGCAACAAGAGGGGGCCTACCACGGCCCTCGTCACGTCCACACGCACCACGAGGACTTTGAGGAGGACGGGTCAGACGACGTGTTCGACAATAGGAGCTGGCGAAACCCGGACTACAACGAACGGCGCATACAAGACATCGAAGAAGGGTTACGCAAGCGGGAAGATGCTGCAAACAGGCGTGAGGAGGAGTTGGCGCGGAAAGCAGAAGAACTGAGACGGGAGGACGAGGCCAGGAGGCGGAGGGTCGAGGAGGAAAGTCGGAGATTAGAGGAAGAGGCCAGACAGAGGGGGGATGACGAGGCTGAGCGCAAGGAGCAGGAACTGCGGAAAAAGGAAGAGGAAGCCAACCGGAAGGAGAGGGAGGTTGCAATGAAAGAGGAGGAGGCAAGGAGAAAAGAAGAAGAGGCAAGGAGAAAGGAGGAGGAGGCAAGAAAAAAGGAAGAGGAGGCAAGAAAAAAGGAAGAGGAGGCGAGGAGAAAG
>JBBPLS010000028.1:0-61269 GCA_038089895.1 Boletellus ananas | reverse complement strand
GGAAAGCCCGGGGTTGGGAAAGGGGGGGGGGGGGCGGGAAAAGCCCCGGGGGGGAGCGGGGGCCCCCCCCCCCCCCCCCCGTGCGGGGACGCGCGATCACGGTGCACGATGTGGCATCACCCTGACGCGATCGCCGTCGTGCCAGTTTCTGGGCCCCCGCCTCGGGTGCCAAGTTTCAAATTCGCGCGTCGAGCTGCACACCGCGTCGACTCGACCGTGTCGGATCCGACCCCCCGAAGGTGGTGGGTGATCCGTCGTGTGCACAAGCCCATGATACCGTACGAATACATCGGATGATGGCATCCCGGGCGACGCCAAGCGCCGATCTTGAAGCACAAGGTTCGTTGTCGTTACGCCTTGTCGGTACAGCGGACCGCATCACAGGCCAGTCACGGCATCCGCTGGCAATCGCACCCATGTCTTTCGACGGTCTGGACGTCCAGCGGCGGCGAGGAAGGGATCCGAGCGCGTCGACGTGCTTCTGGGAAAGGACGCCTGCGTGCGATCAAGACAATCCGGTCGATCGTCCGCACACCTTGGGTCCAACCGACATGAAACCGCGAGTCTCGCCCAAATCGACGCTCGCCTGGCAACGCCCGCGGCCAAAGGACGACGAGAAAGGCACGAGCAGCCCGGAAAGAGGTACCCGCCGATGTTCTGTTCCTTCCCTCTTCGCCTCTCCTTGATTGCCTTTACGACAGCAGAGACTGCAACGTTCCGTTCCGCACTGTCTGCGCGCCGCCGTGCCCGGAAGTTTGCGTGCGTGGTCAGTTGGACGCTCTGCGCCGCGGGCTGCGTGGGTGTCCTTGACGTGATGAAACGGTGCGAGCACACGGACGACAACATGGCCGGTTCGGCACCGCGGTCGACCGCGCCGGACGGCACTCTGCGCGTCCCCACGCGCCGCACTCAAAAATAGCGGCCCAGGGAACAGGAGTGAGTGCGGGTGCGACGCATGCGTGTGCATACCTTGAAAAACAAACAAACAAAGCAATGTGCGACGTTCATTGTCGATAACGTGATTCGTGCCCTCCATCTATCCGCTTCCGGAGGACCCCCGGGGAGAATACACCCATATCAAGTCCCGGAACTTGTCTGAAGCGGCGGGGACCCGTTTTTAGCAGGTATGCAAGTGCTCACATACGTGGCTCCCGATTTCGACGGACTCGATTGTCCCATGTTCCTTCAGCGCCAATGGAATGTCATGGACACGGCCGTAAACAGGGACAGGGCATAAAGACTTACGGTGTCCTGTTCTCGTTGCGAAAATGCAGCGACCATGAGTGTGACAAACTCTCATACGGCCCGGGGGTGCGCCCAAGTCAACATCACTGACAAACCGAAGATTGCACCCGTGAGACCGAGCAATCCTCTTTCAGTCGTGTTGCGTACACCTCGCGGGAGTCCACGTTAGGTTGGTCGGCACCAAAGAGATATCAGCTCCGATCAATCTGCTACGGCACCCGTCAATGAAGTGTTCATATCGTGTACAGACACCGACGACCAAGTGACCGAGAATGCAGTCAAAGAGGCCATATACAGCACCTTGCTTCATGTCCCGAGTCGTCCAAAGTCGCAATTGGGCTCACATCGTCCATGGGTCGCAACGCTACAGCCATTCTGCAAGGTTTATCCCCTCACAAGTACGTGCAGTGATTCAATGGATATCGATGGACCCCTATCGCGTAAACGACCGCACAACAGCAGACGCTAGAATCAGTGTGCGAAAGCCACTCAAAGTACAGTGCACCGCCGAGATGTTGCACCTTACCAACTACGCCCTGGCGGTCATAGGAGAGCAGAGACAGTCTGCTGCCAGTGGGAAGGGCGGGCAACAGCATCGTTTTTTCTCTAGAGAAGGCCTATGTCATAGCATCGATCGGTCGATGTTCAGCCTGTCCTATTGTTGTCAGTCACCAGCCCTAATCTCGACATGCTGACGAGTCCAACGTTAGGCCCGCCAGCAGTGTCCCACAGTCAATATGAAACTATGCGTTCGTCCTCGTGATTGGATTTCGACCCACTCTACCAGCAGTGTCGTGTTCGTTACGGCGTGGGAAGACTGTCCTGTCCACCCCCCTCTTGGAATGGCAATTCCTTCTCCACCGAGTGGTATATGGATTGCTTGTCAATGAATCCCGTCGTCTTCGTTCGTCGGGCGACTTAAAGACCAGATATAATTATTATTTTGGGCGTGTGGAGGGGGCACAGCCAGTGCACGGATGCGATTAAGAGTGCGTTGGCGCCGATGCCACCAAGAATGCTTCCAAACCTGTCTCTGTGAGCAGAAGAAGCATCCACGCCCGTGCTGGTATTTGGGTCGTTTCTCGGTTCGGCGACACCCGGTCTTGTCATGAACTATGGCATGGCCGATTCAGCGGATCAGAGTGTCTGTCGATGAAGCATTTGGCACGAGTAGAGATGACAACGCATCAGTCTATCCATTCCCAGCTCTATGGCAAGGAAAGACGTGATGGTTGCTTCCCGCTGCCAATTGTTATCAGCACGACCACATCGCCGTGTCCGGATGCGCAATGCTTCGAGAATACCTGGAATGAGCGCCCAGGCTCACTTGACGCGCAGGTTCTGAGAAAGCGCTTTTCTATCTCGGATTCTTTGATATCAAACCCTGCATCCCGGCACTGTCACGGTACGGGCGTTATAAGGCATGCGCAGCAAGAACGAGTCTTCATGTCCGTTTTCTGGTATCCTGTAGTCCACAATAAGATCAGTGACCAGGCAGTTCTGACGTAGCGCTTGATAACTAACGGGCCCCGGAATGGAGTGGATAGGTATGAACGCAAGCACTGGATCCGAGCAGCTACCGAGACGATGGCTGGTCACCGCACCGGCAGCGCGAACGGTCGCGAGGACGTAGTGGTGGGCGGTGCGTCGCCGTTGCTCTCGAGAACTGCATGAAGATTGAGTGACAAGCTCCAACTTGACGAGCACACTTACGAGTCGTAGGTGACGCGGGCTCGGAAGAGCGTGGCCGGTCGTGGACGTCCGTTGATGTCGCCCCGTATCAAGCTGATGGAATCAGGCCATGCCTCTCCTGCTACGATCCGTCGACCTTGCCTTTGCCCACGTCGCATCACATCGTGGCAGTGGTCGTAACCTGCTGTGTCTGCCGTTTTTCGACGTCTTTCCGCTGAACTTGACCGTCTGAACGTTTGCGTTCAGAGCCAGGATGGTGTTGGCCGTCGCGCCGAGTTTCGTTCGGTTTGACCCTCTCCTCGTCATGACGCGTCGCTCACAAGCGGGTGACCGACGGCTTTGGCGCCAAGGATATTTTTAGATCCACAACCGGTGACGATGCGCGCACTCGAAATACATTCGTCCGTACCGGACGCTCCAGTGCAGCGACGCAACACTAGCTTGCTACAGACCACTCAGTCACGTCCAGGTTCGCGTAAGCCGCGATGAGTCGGACCCACATCCTGTACCACGGCCCGTTGTGCCTTTGCCGTCTTTGGGAGTTTCCGGTAGCCGGATCACACTGGGCAAGAACACGAAAGTGCACTACCAGAACCACTAGCTAGTCGTCTTGGGGCCGATACAGCATCTGCCGCTTGCCCGATTTGAAGACGAGCGTTTGCGATGGACGCGTACCGTTGTTGCGCGGTCCCAAAGCCGTGCGCAGTACATGGTTACTGCAACACTGGTTGGTGGTGTTCTCATCATGGCGAATGCGGTTACTCTCAAAATCTTTTAGGAACACCTTTACTCCTGTCTCCACTGTCGCTACCGATATGGGAACTGTGGATGGCTGGGTCATGCGGGATCATGTCCGTTGGCCCGTTCCACTCCGAGCGGCCCCACCCTCCTAGGTCTTACGTCCTCTATACCCCGGGACTCATACAAAGTCACCGGGGGGGGGGAGTGCCTCCAACACCGGGCATAAAAGGCGGGCTCGCAAGCCTCACCTCCTTCAGTCAACGAATCACTCCAACTTCCGCTAACAACATGTCTCTCCTCTCTACTCTCGCTCTCGCAGCACTCGCGACCGTGGCTCGGGCCCAGTCGCTGACTGTTGTCAACAAGTGTTCCGAGTCCGTTCTCCTCTTCACCCAGACCAGCTATGGTAGCATCCAGAACAACGTGAACGTTGGTTCTGGTGCCAGCGCCAACTTGGGCATTAGTTCCAACTGGGATGGTGCCGTCAACGTCGGTGAGCCACCGATCTCTCTCTCTGACCCTTGGGGCTCGGCTCACATCCGCAGGTACTGGGTGTAATGGCGGTTCTTGCACCACCGGTGGTCCCACCTGGGATGGTGTGACCCCGTTCAGCAGGGCTGAATTCAACTTTGTAAATTTATTCCAGCCTGAACCGGTTTGTTTCATCTGTTCAACACTTTTCCTCCTCGTCTAGTATGCTATTCCCGGATCGGTCACCTACGACATCTCTCTCATCTACGGCTACAATGTCGGGATGGAGATCTCCTCGGCTGACAACGGTTGCGATGCGTTTGCTTGCACGATTTCTTCCGGCTGCGTCAGTAAACCTTGCCACAGAGCCTCCCGAGATTTTAGTGTCTGACACGAGACTTTATGTAGCCCGTCCCCGGCCCGGACAACTCGTGTTACTCCCCCTGCTGTTCCTCCGTCTCCGCATGCAGCGGGGGCGCTCTCCCTGCAGGCGGAGGAGGCTGCACGAACAATGCTGGCCCCGGTCCCAACAGCGCCTTTTACTACAACACCTGCTACAACGCGTACGCCTTCCCTGACAACGACGGCGCTGGTAAGTCGTCCCACGCCCTCCTTTTTTGGCCATTGATCGACACGCGCTGTCTTTTCCCCCTTGCGTCTCACAGCCGGATATACCCCCGCCGACCTCGTCGACTACACCTGTGGCAACACGGACATCACGCTGACGCTCTGCCCTGGCATCACGTCCAACTACCGCTAAAGCGCGCACCACGCGCTCGTTCGTTCGTTCGTTCGTTCGTTCGTGGGCTCTTATTCCCGTCGGATCGCGTCGTTTTGGGTCCCACACGCGTATTTTTTGGGAGGACGGACGGACGGACGGACGGGAAACCGACCGTGTTTTTTTTGCTCTCTTTATTTCTTGACATTGCCTCCGTATCTTGTCTGTCGTGCTTGCGCGCGTAGATATTTATGCCATATTCTTGCCCTGGGTTGACTGTGTGCTTGCTCCGCTGGTTTCCCCACTGCCTCGTCCCATTGTTGGTCCCCCCGAACGTCGGGAGACGAACGTTACCCGGAAGTAGAACCACGCCAGCGTGGTGGCGAGTGAAGAGAGGTACATACTCGATGACCCGAGACAACCATGGGTGCGTCAAAGAGTCCCGGGGTGTGGAAAAGGACGAAAGGGGCTGTAATGTACAAATATAGGCCCCGAGTCGTCTCTGAAGCATATTGGGCCTGCTGGTACCATTTTCATAGTCCCGAAAGATCTCGAATAGATTGGATAGATTGGACGGCTGTCCACAATTGCACATACAAAAGGCGTTGAGCCGTTTGATATCTCACAAATATATACGACAAAGACACCACCTCCACAAAAGACTTGTCGAATCGCGGCAAGCAGAACTAGAGAAATAAAATTAGCCCGGATACATCATCACTTATGCCAGAGGAGTATCGGTGATCCATCTCGTGAACATGTCCTACAAGCGCAGACGGGTAGGTTAAGGATGGACAACCATCGTCAAAGAGAACTCACCAGAGCAGCTTCTGGCTGGTCCAACGGTACCATGTGACTGCGACACGAAAGCAAGGGGTCAGCTGAATGCGCTCACAGAACACGCAACCGAAACACCGACCCAGCTTCGTGGACCGTGACAAAGGTGACGTTACCCGCACCGGAGCCACCGCCATTTGCGGTGCGGACGGTCCCTGCCGCCTTGCCAGATTGCAAAGTCAACCACTGCTCCGTTGGCGCGGTCGCGAACTCCTCGAGGAAGTCGGTTTCAAGAACCTCAAGCCAACGCTCGTTGCCCTACAACAATCAGCAAGTGGCCACTTCCCCGCTAACAGAGGACATACGATGTAGTTGCACATCATGTCTGCAAACGTGAAACGTCAGGGAAGAAAAAACATATTGGTGTTTATCGAACTCACCAGCGTTCCCGGCATAGACCAACAACCTCACTCCATCGTTAATTAGGGGAGGCAACAACGCAGGAGTGTTGTGCATCGAATCTCCTCGAAGCGTGAATGCTTGATTAATAGCCATGTTGCATGATTCAAACTCGCGCTGAGGGTTCGCGCCCAGCGCAGCCTTGATGTCAGGTTGGTTCAAGTAGGTCTCGATCCACCCCATTTCTCGGTAACAGAGTGGTCCATCCGTCTTATGATCACAAGGACGGCGTGCATCGTAAGGATTTAAGCCGGACACTATAAGAGAAAGAAGACGGTGTTCGAAGCGGCAGACACACGATTTAAAGTCGGGCTTACGTTGAACGGGACCATACAGCTGGCTGTTGCAGTACAAGGCCGCGGGTACGCAGGTAAAGCGAGACTCGTAATTGTAGCAAGCCTTTGTAAGCGTCTTGCATATAGGGACCTTTGATCTAAGCGCCTGGCACTGTGCTCCTTCCGGGTCGTCGTAGATGGGATACGGCCCCTCACAGAGGTAATCGGGTATCGAGGCCATCTGGACATAGTTGTCGGTCATCCCGTTACCGAGCATGATGGACGCGAGGTTGATTCTGAGGAGCACGTTGGCAGCATCGGAAGAGGCCAACAAGGGAACTTTCTTATTCTCGTTGTATATCACGCTCGCAATGTTCGGTGCATACGTGCCACCGTAGCTCTCGGCTGCGAGGTGAAACGGTAGGGACGCATACTCGGGGAAACGGGAGAGGAAGAGTTCCAGGAACGCATACACGTCCTTGCCGGCGACCGGGCTGGTGTCGACGGTGCTTCCGTCCTCGGCATAGGAGTATCCCACGTTGACGGGCTGGTCCAGGAAGATGATGTTGGCATTCGTGTTCCAGCTGTAGGGGTTCGGAATCGTGCTGGTGCCATTGTCGGCGACCCTGCAGGGGCCGAGTTCTAAAAGAAGACCCGTGGAGGAGCTGCAGCCCGGACCGCCGTTGAGCCACATGACAAGAGGTGCATCCTCTGGCGAGTTACGGGCTTCAAAGAACCTGGGAGGATGATACAACGACCGCATTAGTTGGACTGCGGAACGCGAGACAGAACGAAACGGACCAAAAGAAGAGGTGCTTGTCGTCGGTAATGTCGAGGTATCCGGAGTACTGCTTGACGGACGAGTCGCAGAGCGTAGGCCTGGTGATCCTCAACTGGTGGTCAGAGAAGTGCGAGTGCTGGACGAGCTCGTCTGCGTAGTGGACGTCCTATTAGCCTGTCTACCAAAGGTCCATTGCACAGATACTCACATGTTAGGCCGTGCTCCTGCACAAAGGAGCGTCCTCCGTCCATCCATTCGTGGGTCTTCGCGCCGACCTTCCCCCATCCGGACTTGACCGGTGCAGGGAGTCCACCAACCACATCATGGATCGGAGACGGACCACCATCAAGAACGACCTGTGCGTCGGGAAGAAACGACGCAAGGACGGTGGAGAGGAAGACGAGAGGCAACAAATCGAGTACCCTCATTGCGGTGGTGGGCAAGTTTCCGTTAGCGGCGCACGGCTGGCAATGTCCCTGTTTGCAACAGTATGTATCATACACTCATTTGCCTCCTACCCCACGAATAGCATCCTCGAGCAACCCCAGCGTGACGCTTGCTGACCCCCATGAAGACTGGAACCCCATTCCAGAATGACTACACGCGGGTTTGCGGTCAGCCTCCACCTTACTCGGCTTCAAGGCCAAATTGACACCAAAAACCTACCCATAGTTGTAGACAACCGGGATCTTCCTTCCATTGCCTCGTTCAAGAGACCCAACCTCGAGCCTGATACCACCTTTTCTTGCTGGGCGTAGCCCGCATCCTTCGTCGATGACGAGCGCTTCGAGGTCCTTGGCCGTTGGTTCACGACACGCACGAACAGAGGGAGGTGCGAGGTCGGGACAGAGCGCAAGTGCTCGTGTGAGGATGTCGGTTCGTTCCGTAGCGCGCGGCACTGGATACCTATCATCCAAGATACTTGGTGAGTGAGACACAAGCCTCGGAGAAGATCAACTTGCCAGTCATCGGGCACCTTTGTTCCACTGACGTAGACCTGTCCATGATTGGTAACGAGCAATTTATGACACAGAGGCTAGACGTTGGAAGGAAATACGTACGTCTCCTGTGCTCTGTGGCACCATGTGAACAAACGATCCATCTGCTCCACTGAGTGCTCTTCCATAGTTGATCCAAGGTGCACGTAGAAGGATAGTTTGCCCACGAATGGGATACACCTCTTTATCTTCGATACCCCCGAGAAAGCGGGCGCCGATCCCGGGGCATGCAATGATCGCCGCTGGGTTCAATGTCTCGCTATCCAGAACCTATCGAGGGGCCGTTCAATGCCTGAGCGTGCTGGCTCGCCAACAAAGATACTGAATGTTACCTGGGAAATGTGTTGCAGGCTCGCTCGCTTGGTGGAGCCTCCACCAGAGAGAAAACGTGCAAGAAGCCAGTTCAAGTACGCGGGTGTATTGATATGCAAGGTGGTGAATGTATACCCAGCCGTGGCACCCGGAACGAGTTCATGTTCTGATACTTTGCGAAACTGCACGAGATCGTTCGTGAGGCGATGACAATATGCGGGACGAAATGAAAAGGTCCATAGCTAAACGAAGAACTCACATTGGGCATGTAATCCAACCACGGAGAAGGATCAACCCCATCCGCGCGGAAATCGGTCTCCGTGTGTCTAAAGAAGAGTCCCGCTGCTGCCCCTCTCCCATCGGGCTCCGACTCTCTCCACATTGTTTCAAACGTTTCCTTGTCCAGCGCTGGATGTTCAAGGGGAGAATTGGGATGGAAAACGCTGTGAAATCGATAGCATACATGCAGATTTCGAAATTACCTTTCTGTCTTGCGTCTCCAAATGCATGACTAACATGGTGTGCACCCTATAGAACAGAGTCGGTCGTGGGCGATCAGTGATGATCAGTTGGAGTACACTCACGGCCCAATGGCTCGTGTATCGGATGGTCCGCGGGTCGGTGGGGAAAGTCTCGGCGACGATGGTGACGCTATACTTGCCTGTCTCCTGAATGCGGATAGCGGTGGAGAGGCCAACGACACCTGTCGTATTTAATGTGAGGTGATGAAAGGTTTAGTCTGATGAACTTGAAGCGGTGTGCTCGTGTACAATCTAGTGTTATCGTGTTGGTGTAAGAAGGCGAACGTACCTGCCCCGATGACTATCATTTCCTTTCGGCCATCGTTCGCCATGGTGCTAGCAGGACTGTGAGGCCTCCGTTCCTTCCTTTTCGCGCGCCGGGCCTGCCATGAATGTGACAGATCGGCGAAGTGCTTAGTATACTTCTTGCACCGGGCCTCATGGCCACGGAGGCTCCTCTGAGTGCCGAAAGCTTTATGGCACCCGAAGCAGGCGAGATCACGCATGCAGGCGAGAACAACAGACAAGGATATTTATTCAATGTGTAACCAGCCCCAAGATCATTGGAAGAGGAATCGAGATCACCTAAGAGGAGCGAGTGATTGTACGTGTCACGGTCGCGGATGTAGATGAAACGGGTAAGAGTGTCACTCAGTGGTCACGGACTATAGAGGTACCCCAAGGATGGGGTCTTCATGGAGCCAAAGCGTAGAGCTGTCAGCTAGCTGCTACATCCACGGAAATGTATCATGAATGTGTGTTCGCATTTCGAGCGACTGCCATGCAGCGACCGACGTGATTGGCGAGGGACAACAGAAAAATATTTGACACCCAGTGACTGTCAGATGGCGTTGTTAATGCGCGGAGCAGTCTGGAGCAAATCCTCAAGAAATGGGCTGATGCGGACAGTCACAGCCTTAGCCTAAGGAGCTCCGTCTCGACATGTGGACGTCGTTGTGTGAATTCAAAGCAGCATTCAGGGTTTGGCCGACGTACGATACTATTACAGCTCTGATCCCCCCTTCAGGCTACCCTCACTTTTGTTGACGACTATGGGCTATCTGTATTTTCGAAGTAGATAAATGGCTTTAGAAAAATACCAGGAGAGCAAAAGAAAAAATAGCGCCAAGATAGCAATGGGTCAGGCTTCGTTCAAATTAATAGCGCAACCGTATATTCGCCAGCTCCTGGTAGTACTGCATGAGCTTGACGACCTCTGTCGGAAGGAGGAAATTGTTCACGACCAGGACCTGTTAGCCCAACAAGGAGAGTCCCGGTCGAGGAAAGAAATGAAAGAATTACAATCTTGACTTAGACGAGACGGCACGCGATGGAGGCTCACCAACAGCCACGTTCTCAGGGCCAGCAACCCGGCGCCCTCTTTGATTAGCTCCCAGTTTTCCTTGACGAACGCCTTGGTTCCGTCAAAATAATCCGCGACGAACCTGTTCCTGCAAACAGTTGCAGCGATCGCCTCGTCTCCAGTGCCGGTATCACTGGCATATGTATGCATCTGTATATTCAAGGAGATACCACTTACCGATTGAGGAAAACCCATCTAAACCAGAGCGCTTGCATGACCTTGTCCTCATCGAGAACGTCGTCCAGCTCGAACAACTCCTCCTCCCTGTCGATAACCACCCACTTGAGCACTCCAAACGGTTTCAGTGGCAGCGGGTTCAGCAGATCAAACAAGCGCGGGCCACCAGGGCGACAAGAGTAGTAAACGTCACCCCTCTCGTCCATCTCTGGCAAATATGGCGGGACGGCCGACGGTCCGAGGCCATCATGCACACCAGTAGCCTGAGGGGTCGAACGTCTCGATACCAAACTGCTACACCTTGTTTGGGTCGTGTGATCCGAGTCTTCGGCCACGTCGTGTTTTGGTTTGATATCTTCCGTCTCTACGCTCGTTGGGAGAGTGGAAACAGAGCCGGGCCCGGATTCGCTCGTGACCGCCGACGGCGTGCTAGCACTGCGAACGACGGATTTCTGATTTGAATCTATACTCTTGCTCCTCCCCTCAACACGTCCCGATCCAGACGATAGATTTGAGGTAGATTGTTCTCTGATAAGAACCTGACGCGTTATAACTGAACCCCTGCATGAGTGATCAATACGATGAATCGGCGCATTTTTTGAGAGGTTGCCCTACGATTTCGGCGCGGAGTCCGGGATAGTCAAGGAAATAGTATAATGCTAGTTGCTAACATGAGCAGAAGGCCCGGAATGATTAAGACAGGTCGCACATTTTCCCAATGCACCTCGACGTTCGAGTGGTCCCATGCTAGGTGCTTGTCTAGCATCTTTGCATTGTCAAATCTCTTGTGCAGGTCGCACAGCGGACACAGCCAGTCCTTCATCAAGCTCCTCGCAGTTGCAGGGCGGACTTCTGCCGGTTTACCTGGCGCAGCATCTGCATGGGGGAGCTTGTAGATGATAGAGATCGAGATACGCGGAAGGGGATGAGATTTAGTGTCGACACCAACCATTCGACAATGGAACTGAAAACCGCGCTGGAGATTACGACGCAAAAAGGGAAGTCGCTGCATCTTGTGAAGCCGAACGACGCCCAACGAAAGTCGCTCCAGGCCGTCCAAGAGAGTCTGGGATGGTTTTGTGAATTCGGGGGCCTCTTCCTCTTCGTGTTCCGATGTGTCGGCCGCATACTCGTCAACGGGTTCGTCCAAGATGATATCGCTGTCCTGGGCAGGATCACCGAAATCAGGTTCGTCCTCCATATCTACTTCATACCAAGGTCCCCGTGGGCGTAGGCCTGACTTGACGCCATATTGGGCATTGCGAACGGTTTTGACACCCCTCTGCTCGGTCGGCCTGTCGCAAGTTGTCAGCAACCGTGAACGGACGCGTCCTCCGCAATCGCAGAGCTTACGCGCGTAAACCTTTATCGTGTCTCTCGCTTTCCGACTCGCGATGGTGCGCCCTGCGCCTAAGCGACCCGATATGTCCGCCACGAAGAAACCATCGTCGCCGTCTGTCCTGTCCAGAACCCCCGGAGCTTGGGGGTGGCCCACGCTGGCCGGCCGGACCGACCGACATGCGCTCATAGCGCCGCCCGCCTTCATCCGGCCTTTTTCGAGCGGCACGCGTCCCCCAGTGCTTGAGTTTGATTCGACGAAAATCAGAACCGTGATTGCGAGCCGTCTTGACGGGTCTGTTACGGGAGTCCTCCACTTTTGAGAGCGACCTCAGCGATCCGTTGTCCGACCCACGAGCTGCGATCGTCGATACTCACAGTGCAGAGCGGGTTCACGCGTTTTCCGGGCTGAAGCATACGCCCGCCCACATGAGCGATCGCCCAAAGCACAGAAACCCGTAGAAACGCACCTTTCTTATTGTTACCTGTCTGGACCCGGTCGACGGTCGGGAGCTGGGGCAGTAACGGGAGTGGGGCGGGCAGGTCCTGGTGAACGAGTCGTCGAGGTGGCCCTGCGCGTACTGTGGTGTCATCGTCGTCATCGGAATCGTCTTGGACCTCAAACGTGACCGTCTTTTTCGCGCCGCCGCGCTTGGCCGCATACGTCGAGCTCTGTGTGGGGTTGCGCCTCGCGCCTTCCCTACTAGGTCAGCGTGGATGCGTGCCACGCGAGCAGGACGGGATGCGCACCACGATCTGATGGTCTTTGTGGGACATCCGTGTCCGAAGACTCGCCGTCGCATTGGCCACTACTAGCTGCAGCAGAGCGATTATCAGACGAGTCGGACGGCGTGTGCTTCCGTGCAGCCTTTGCAGCGAATGCAGTCCGCCTCGGCTTGTTCGATGACTCGGATGGACCGGGTGGCATGTCGGCGTAGGAAGATCAGAGGGCTAGCAAGGCAGAGGGACCATTCAAGTACGGTGGAGAGAAAGGGGGGCCGAGCAGCATGCCACCGAGACTATCGTCATATCGCCGTGCGCTAGTGTGGCCATGTTGATCCAGCAACTTTAAGTAGCCGGACAGCGCATGTCACGACGGAATCCCGCGACAGGTCTGACGCGTTTGAAAGAAAATAAACAAAGTGGCCTATTCAAATCTGTACATGCGGTACATTCAGTGTGCAAATCGGAAATCGAGCCGCCTGTTCCCAACGTCCTCGGTCGTCTCTAGATAGTTTGCTTTCTCCTGCAGCCAATGTAGCCGACTCGTCTTCACAAGCGTGACTGCGGGCACTCACGTCCGGTGACATTGCATTCCAGATCTTGGCGCGCTGGCGGTTCCGCCAGATGTAGTACAGCTTTGTGCCCGGATACAGCACAAGCAGGTTGACAGAGCAGATGATGATAAGGATCCGGTTTCCTCGTTCATCTGCAATAAGGGCAGATATGAGAACCTCTCGCTACAGATATCGAGGACAGTGATCGCACATCTGGGTGCATCGCTGGCCACATATATCTGCGACGAAATAATGTTACTCGCTTGAAAAAACCTATATTTGGTTTCGTTCGATAAGTCTAACAGCGGGTGAACAAACATCAGCTCACATGTTGTACAAGGAAGCGTTGACGGCGCGACTGGCTACCGCACCGGAATTTCGCGAACACCACCCTACCTGTCAGTTGTGTCGGTTTGCTTCCGCCACGCCAATCAGAGCACGGACCTGGATCGGGTGGGAATGCCTATAGGGGGAATGTCAGTTTCATCCACACGCTTCACGATGGGAATGACACACGGGAATGAGAGGAGTCCTGTGACCACCCCCTACTAAATGTCAATGGTATTCCTGAGAGCGCGACGAGAAATACATACAAAAAAGACCCAGTGATTCACATTCGATGGTAGTACATACAGTGCCACAAGGAACGGGAGTGTCCACAGGTCTTCCATCATCGCCACTATCGTACGCTCACCAACATATTCAGATACAAGTGTGAGGATGAACATCGTGATGATCCCAAACGCCTGCGATGGTATGGTCAACAAGTTCGTCTGGAATGTGTCGAACCTAGGTTAGTGATTCAGTGGGTGGTCGGTATGCTAACTTCATCGTTATTTACCCAGCACCCCGCAGTAGGAGGGTAAGGTAAGCTGAAGGTGGAGCGTTTGGTATAGCAAACACCAGCCCACTGTGAATCGCGTCAGTTCGGGGTTGCAGGATAACAGCCTCTCCTCACAGGATGTACACTGGCCACAGGTCATAGTCACACATTGCGGTCCAGAGCCTTCGTACAGTCAATCCTTCTCGGTTATGCATATCGCCCTGAATAATGGCTGGATGTTAGTGGGAATTACCTGGAATGTATGCGCCTGTTACCTTGGTTGGGTCGTCACGAAGGACCTTGTTGACTATGATGGTCTCTTCACGTTCAGTAAACCACCCGTTTGGTCGGAACCATGTCCTTGTCTGCGTGGGAGATGGAGGCATGTTGAAAAAAGAGGCCAGACCTATGGGGAATGTTATCAAGCCTCTGTCATCGAAATGATTAGCAAGGTGCCAACCTGGATAAAATACGGCGCTCACTCTATCAGGAACAACCATCTGATATCCTGTCAACACTTGATTCGCTGTATAGAAAAGTAACCGACCTCCATCCAGATTTGCCATCGACACCATCAAGGTGTAGGATGCCGTAGGCTATGAAGCTAGCGGCAATAGCACAAAAGTTCAAAGACATCCAAAATCCAGCCAATCGGATGGGAAGCTCGGTCTTTGTGTAAAAATCTTGTGGGCGTTGGCAAGAAGGGACAAATATGGACAAGAGAAACGTACAGGACATGTATAACACCAGGTCAGGTACGAAGCTAGGAAGTGATGTTGGTTGAAATTTTTCAAAGCTCAGCTGGTGACAGCATACCCTCCCTGAAGCAGACTATGAGCTCCGGAGTCAGGACATTGTGACAGCGTGTGAGGATGAGCTGTCGCACCCAAGCAATGCACGACAGAGAAGGAAAGATGTCCTTCCAGTGAGCCAAAATTGGAAGAGCGAGACTATGCCTACGGCTTCTTTAGCATGATTTTACAAAGTGACATGCAACCTACTCCACAGGCAAATTTGCGTCGGTATCCAGCGGTCGGGGCCAACCTGCTGCCCTCAATGCTTGGCACGTTAACTGATGAAAACGACCCACACGCTTCGAAATCAACTGAGATGGTAACTCAGCGCATAGGAAAGCAAGACGAAAGACGGTGTTGCCAAGGTTGAGATCTAGATGTTGTTACTCACTGGACGAGCGAAGCTGGATAAATGGGTGTCATAATACCGTTTGTGGTCATGCCCAGATCGGAGAGAAAGTTGGCCGAATTCGCCTGGTTTATGTTGCCACGGTCAAGATTGAGTGCGGAAAACCCGATAGTGGCAACGGTCATGATCCTCCAGTCGATCTTGCGCAAGAGTGCCTGGCAGACAATGTTTAGCGAATGGGGAAACAGAACGATATGGCGACACACCCTCTCTTCTCTGTACGTCCACCTCGCTGAGGGATCGAAGCGATGGAAATTCTCGTACTCTTTCTTTGGCCAATAGTAAGGGGCGAGGCGAGGGTTGTCGAACACGGAGCGCCTTGTAGCGATGGTGTCGGGGTCGCGGGAGACGTTTCTTCGCCTGTTGAAGATGGCGCCGGTCCAACTGAGGTTCTCCGGCCCGTCATCCACAAGGTCTGAGCCAGCTCCGGCGTCGTGGAATGACACGGACTCCTTGGTGCCGAGTGCCTGGTCATCCACGGAGGCTGCGGCGAGTACGCCAGACGCGACACCAAGCGAGGTGCCTGCGGGGCTAGAGCTGGTGCTGCGAAGGCAGGACATGGTAAGAGCGAGGCGGACCGGGTGTGTTCTATGCTGCCATGTGGAGGGACGAGGTATAAATACTCGTACTGGCCGCGTTCTAGCATACATTGAACGCAGCACTAGACCGGCGATTGGAGGACTGGTGCACAAACCAGGGGGGATGGTGTGATGCGCGATGGCCAGCATTATTTCCGTCCTGGATTGCAGAAACCTGAGCCACGAACGGACATGGGCGCCACAAGCAGCCGTGTATGCACATGGATCAGAACTGTGTTTGGATTAGGTTCATCGTATACGACCGCTCAGACAACGGCGTGAAACACGAACCGACAGTATCGGGGACCGCTCTTGAGTCGCTCACTTACTGCGGCGGGGGACCATCCAGAATCGCCGCGGGGCCATTGACAGAAGGCGATAGAATTCCTCATGTCTTTCGAGTCGGATAAACCGAGCCAAAGCGAGTCCGGTGGAGCGTCATGTCCTCCGTTGAGCTTGCTGCTCACCGGCTCACATTTCCAGAAAGATGCGTGCCCCTGTGTGACATGTGACATGTGCTCCAACGCACCGCTCATGAAGCCAGGCTGCGACATTATGCCGTCAATGGTACTGTACCATCTCCCTGACCATAACCAGTCAGATGTCTTTACATAACACTACTGTTGACAATAAGATCTCAGTGATGCATCTGACGTGCAGCTGGTAGTCGGCATTCAATGCGCGAATCGAAAGTCGAGCCTCCTGTTCCCAACGTCTTGCGTGGTCCTCAGATAATGCATCTTCTCCTGCAAGCCAGTCAATTTGCGATTCTCGCGATGCTCGACGACTTACCCCGGGCGTCATTCCATCCCAGATCCTAGCGCGCCGTCGATTTCGCCAAATGTAATAGATCTTTGTTCCCGGATACAACACAAGAAGATTGAATAAACATATGACGATCAACGTCCGGTTTCCCCGCTCGTCTGTGGGGAAGGACAGGTGTGAGAGCCTCCCATGCTGAAATGCGATAAACTATCATACATCTAGGAGCATCGCTGGTAACGTATATCTGGGCGGAGATAATGGCGCTCGCTTGCACGAACCTGCGTTTACCGAGTGTCAGCAATAGCAAGTCCGAGTGATCCTTGGACTCACATGTTGTACAGGGATGCATTGACAGTGCGGCTCGCTACCGCACCAGAGTTTCGGGAGCACCACCCAACCTGTCATATGCGATTTAGTTTGCACAAACCTCCGACACAAAACAACACCCACTTGAATTGGATGAGTATATCTGACAGTTTGGAAATCAGCTACCACATCGGATTAATGCAACGAAACAACACACGGGAATGAGAGGAGTCCAGTGAGTACCCCCTAGTGGACCGTCAGCAACATTCACGGGGAAAAAGAATACCTACGAAGAATGTCCACGGGTCTCGACTTGATGGTAACACATACAGTGCCACTAGGAACGGAAGTACCCACAGATCCTCCATCATTGCCACCATCGTGCGTTCACCCATGGATTCGGATACAAATGTGATGATGGACATTGTGATGATTCCAAACACCTTTGACGGTATGGTCAACAGGTTCGTCTGGAATGTACTAAACCTAAATCAACATTTCAGCAGACGACGACATGCTGGCCCTGACCGTTTACCCAGCATCTCGGAGTAGGAGGGTGAGGTAAGTCGCAGGAGGGATATTTGGTATACCAAACATCAGTCCGCTAGAAATCGTGTCAGTTTGTGGCTGTGAGGTAAGGGACCCCTCCCCACAGGATGTACACTGGCCACAGGTCATAGTCGCACATTGCAGTCCAAAGCCTCCGTAAGGTCAATCCTTCTCGGTTGTGCATGTCACCCTGAAGAATGATCAGAGGTTGGCGGAGATGACCTGGAATTCATGCGCTCGTTACCTTGGTCGGATCATCGCGAAGGACCTTGTTAACTAAAATGGTCTCTTCACGCTCTGTGAACCATCCGTTCGGTCGGAACCATGTCTTTGTCTGTGTAGGAGATGGAGGCATGTTAAAGAAAGAGACCAGGCCGACGATAAACGTTATCAGACCCCTGAGGATGAATGTTAGTAGTGCAACAGTGACAGATCAATCACTCCAATCACTCTATGAAGAATAGCCAGCTGCAGCTCGAATGAACAAGGCTGGTGTTACTAGCGTGTAGAACGAACGAACCGCCATCCAGCTCTGCCTGCAACACCATCGAGATGCAGAATAGCAAATGCCAAGAAACTGCCCACAATGGAACATAAGTTTGCAGACATCCAGAAGCCAGCTAAGCGGAGGGGCAGTTCACTCTTGGTATAAAAGTCTGAGACAAGTCAGCATGCGAGAATACTCATCACAGATAGACAGACGGACACGACATGTATAAAACCAGATCGGGTATGAAGCTGAAAAGTAAAAAATTAACCAAGGTCCTATCACGGGACTCGAATGTCACATACCCTCCCTGGAGAAGACTACGAAATCTAGAGTTAGGGTAGAAGAGAATGCGGAGACGAGCCACCCCACCCGAGTAATGCGCGGTAAGCAAAGAAGGATGCTCTTCCATCAAGCCAAAATTGACAAAGGGTGATAACGCCTGTGGGCTTCCTCAGTGTCGTCTCAGATGTCGGTAGATAACTCACTCCATAAGCACATCTGGGTCGGTATCCAGCGATCGGGCCCCATCTGGTGACATGAATGCTATGCAGTGCTTGGACTATTGGAATTGACGCACACGCTTCGAAATCAGCTGAGACGGCAACTCGGCGCACAGAAACGAAAAACGAAAAATGGCATTCCCGAAGTTGAAGTCTGGTTTCAAAATCACCCGTATCGTTTACCATCTATGCCAGGGGAGGATCAGAGAGAGGTTACCGTCTGTGGTCAAGCCTAAATCAGAGAGAAAGTCAGCCGAATTGGCCTGATCGATATTGCTGCGGTCCAGGTTGAGAGCAGAGAAACTCATTGCGGCCATGAGCATGACCTTCCAATCGACCTTATACACAAGTGCCTTGACTATAGTCAGCGGACGACATAGCACGTCTTGTGTCTGAAAGGTCACCCACCCTCTCTTCTCGGTAGGTCCATCTCGCTGAAGGGTCGAAACGATGGATGTTCTCATAATCTTTTTTCGGCCAATAGTAGGGCGCGAGATGAGGATCATCGAACACGGAACGCCTTGTAGCAATAGCATCAGGGTCAGGAAGAAACTTCGTTCGCCGGCCAAATAGTGCTTTGGACCAGGTGAGGCTCTCCTCTTCGTCCACGAGGTCCGAGATAGCCATACGCTCGCCAAGGGCGGACGCATTATCCTTGGCAATAGATGTCTGGCTAACCGCGTGAGCTGAGCCCCACACGGCTGGCGAAGTGCCAGAGACAGTGCTTGTAGTACTGGAGCTTGGAACGCTGGGGACCGACATTGAAGGGGCGTAATGAAGCACCGGATTTCTGGTATACAAAGCATTGTGAGCACAGCATCAGTCAAGCTCAACGTCTATATATATCGAGGTTAGGCCTGTATTTCTCACCGGCTGTGTACCCGGTGGGCTGACGTGCGACTTTGGGGGAATGGCGCAACGCACGCCAATAGTACAATATTAGGTACACGGGATAACTCGCGGATGATGATGGTCGTTGGATGCCATGGTGAACACTCTGGATAGAATAACGATGAATAGGGTGAGAAGATGCAGCAATTGCGCCTTTCGACGCGAGTTTCGTTCCTAAGTATAGACTTGGCCGGTGGGTCGAGGATGGGGGAACGCGGATCGGGACAAGCTGAGAGGAAAGCCACGGGCACACGTCGATCTACCGAATGCTCAATGGACGCGAGAGTGAACAAAGTTTGAGAGGCACCCCGTCCGTGCACGTGACCGGGGTTTCATCGTGCCTCGTCCCCGACGGTGTGCACGCAACGAGATGCGGTTCACGAAGCCGACATGGGTGATGCACAAAGGTACTCCTAGATCGTCTGATCCGTCAATGCTCGCTGATTTAGACACCTCCAGATAGCGCAAAAGACACCAAACGGCTCTCCATCTTCTCCATCCATGTCCATCCCGATGGCTCGCGAATAGCAACGGGGGGTCTTGACGCCAAAGTGCGCATATGGAGCACCAAGCCTATCCTCAATCCCGCATCCGAGCGCTCAAACCGTCCACCGAAATCTCTTTGCACTCTCAGCATGCACACCGGGCCCGTCCTCACCGTCAGATGGGCGCACTCCGGAAGATGGTTGGCGAGCGGCAGCGACGATGAGATTGTCATGGTCTGGGACCTTGATCCGTACGCACCCATTCTCGTCACGCGCTGCAACCCCTTCATCCGAGGCTATGGAGCAGGTCGGGCCGCGGCAAGGTCTTTGGTTCCAACGAGATCAACATTGAAAACTGGAAGCCGATGAAGCGGTTACCAGGCCATGAAAGTGGTAATTAAACTCCCTTGTTCAATATTAATTCCGCATACATACTGTCCTGTAGACGTCGTGGACATTGCCTGGGCACCCGAAGACCGCTACCTGGCCTCGGTCGGGTTGGATTCAAAAGTTATCATTTGGTGTGGCTACACTCTTGGTAAGTAGACCATCCTGACGACATTTCTTTGCTTCCCAACAAACGACGTTAGAGCGAATACGAAAGCTAGACCAACATAATGGATTCGTCAAGGGTGTCTGTTTCGATCCTGTGGGCGAATTCATGGCCACTCAGTCAGACGACAAAACCGTCAAAATCTGGCGGACAACAGACTGGGGCCTCGAGGCAGAGGTGACCAAGCCATTCGCAGATTCGCCAGGCAGTACATTCTTTCGTCGTCTCAGGTGTGTCATTGTGCCATTCTTCTCAGGGTTCATTTGAACATCGTGTTAGCTGGTCCCCGGATGGTGCCCACATAACAGCCTCCAATGCGACGAACAACAGGGGATTCGTTTTCATCGCCGCTGTGATAACCCGCGGTCTCTGGACATCTGAGATTAGTCTCGTTGGTCACGAGAATACCGTCGAAGTCGCAGTAAGTATTGTCGTCTGATGTTTCCCATCGGTGAGTCACACGACATTAGAGTTACAACCCACATATCTTCTTGCGTAACCCGGAAGCACCTCTCGCAACTTCCAACATATGTTCCGTGGTTGCTCTTGGTGCAGACGACAGATCCATCTCAATTTGGCAAACGAAAACCGCTCGCCCGCTAATCGTGGCCAGGGAAGTTTTTGAGAGGCAAATCATGGACCTCAGTTGGTGAGCCCCCGCGAGAATATCTTTTCACCCCTTTAATATTTCCTAGGTCCCGAGATGGACTCACTCTCTACGCTGCTTCCTCGGATGGGACAGTTGCAGTATTTGACTTTGATCCGGAAGAGCTGGAGGGGATAGCCCCTTACAGTGCGCAAGCACAATACCTACAAAAGTTTGGTTTCGTTCCACCCCCCGTTCCTGAGGGTTACTCTCACGGAACCAAGTACGGAGACGAGATCACCCCTATCACATCGCGCATCACCCCTCCCCCTTCGCCGACCCCACGTGCAACCTCACAAAGCACTCAATCAGGGTTCGGTACGACAGCTGCCAACGGCGGCGAATACATTAACAGACTGGTCGCCAAGAAAAGCACGAAGAAACGTGTCCA
Organism: Boletellus ananas; assembly: GCA_038089895.1. Classification (NCBI taxonomy): domain Eukaryota; kingdom Fungi; phylum Basidiomycota; class Agaricomycetes; order Boletales; family Boletaceae; genus Boletellus; species Boletellus ananas. The sequence goes on along the minus strand of JBBPLS010000028.1, from coordinate 39,944 downwards.
GCCCCTCCTCATGTCATCGATACCTTCCGCAGCGACCGCACCACCTGCCCGAGAGCCGCCACCTCCTGAATTGCGGCCGCCAGCTTCCAAGCCAAGACTTGCATCGCTCTCCATCTCGCCCGCGCCCAGTACGCGCGGGTTCGACGCAGACATCGAAATGGGCGGTCCCATGGACATGGAGGTGCCGATCGACTCCCTGGAACAGACTCCGGAGACGGGCAGAACAAAACGGAAAGCCTCCGTGTTGGACGACGAGCCGGTTGCCAAACCCCGAACGTTGGGTGGCGACGTACCGAGAGAAAGTATCACAGTTCGCGAGATTGTCAGTGCCAGCGAAAGGTGGGAAGCGCCACGCTTGTCGCACGCAGTCGACGTTTTGCAATCACCACCTATTTTGACGTTTCTGAGTGCCAGAGTAGACGGTAGCGAAGATGTATTGGAGGCTCGGAACTCGGAACTCGGTGGTCCAACGGAGGTGTTGTTCTCGAGCGGCAAGCAAACGCAGTGGTTGGATTATCTGCAGTCACCGGCGATTGGCTTGACAACATCACAGTATTTCTGTGCCGTCGCCATGCAGGACGGGTCAGTCAGCGTTTATTCACACACAGGAAGGAGGTACGAATAGGCACCCTATACCCCTGTGAACGAAGCTGACCGCGAACACTACAAAAGGATAATGCCCACACTGAGTCTGGGTTCCCCGTGCGCGATGATACATGGCTGTAAGACGGCACTCTTGTTGTTGACCACGTCTGGGAAGCTGAGTTGCATGTGAGTATATTAGCCCATCAACTGGCCCATCCCCTAATAGCTCAATAGAAACGTCAAGTCGCAAGTCGCGTATTTTCCACCTGTCACGGTCGAGTCGCTATTGAACCTCCCGAATTGCACCATTCTCTCGGCCACGATTCGGCCGAATGGCGCGCCCATTATCCAATGTTCCACCGGGATCACGTACTCTTTTGACTCTCTGCTGCATACGTGGATCAAACTCAGCGAGCGCTGGTGGGCTGAAGGGTCGGATGTCTGGCAAGGCCGTCAACGAGCGAACAAAGAGGTTGTCGCCTCGATCGAAGGTGCCATTAGTGCGATTGCGGGGACAACTGAACACAAGGAACGGCCCCAATGGTGGCACGCAGCGCTGACGCTGGGCCATCTCGAGTCGAAAATGCACGCCGCGAAGACGCTCGAGAGCCCTTCGGAGTACAAGCAGGCGTTGCTTCTGTACGCAAAGAAGATCGCGGACGAAGGGTTTAGGGCAAAGGGAGAGGAGCTCATCAAGGAGCTGTTTGGGCCAGTGTTTTGGTGGGTGCTCGATTTTTGAGGGGGCTGTAGACGACTGAATGGCTGCAACGCAGGCGGCCGGGAAGGGATAGCGATTGTTGGTGTCCAACGACAGCGGGGATGCTTAAACGCGACCTCCTGCGCGAAGTTCTCTCTGTGTTCGGTCAGTGATACGTTCTTGCACGAAAAAAGCAAGGTTGTCCTCACCCCGTGGTCCACAGCTCGAAGTAAGACACTGACAAAGTTGGCGTTGGACTGGCAAGACTTGCTGAGGAAGGCGACGAACGACGAGACTGGCTATTAGTTTGCGGATTAATTTGAGGTATTAGATTAGACACAGGATTAGTATATCGTTTCTTGCTCCAACATGAGCTTCCTGGGACTACGCCAGGCAATACCCATCGGAGCTCGTTGGTCCCATTACGCCGACACCCGCCTGAGAAGACCTGAGACACTGATCGCGCGCTTGTCACAAGCCCGTCGACTGTTCGACAACCAAGACAGGATGTCCAAGAGAGCGCTCATATTGATCGCAGACGGCACAGAAGAGATGGAATTGTGAGCGAACGTCGCCATGCGGGCCCCGAGTCGATACGCTCACCCGAGCAGCACCATCACCTACGACACGCTCGTCCGTGCGGGCGTCGAGTGCACGTCTGCAAACGTTCAAGGCGGCGGGTCTCCGTACGGATCCGTGGGGACGAGCCCAGCCCTGGTCGTATGCTCGAGGGGAATCAAGATCCTGCCCGACACCACCCTCCAGCCCCTGAACGCGGGCCCGGTATGTGCAGCCTGAGGGATGCTGGCAGACTCATCCACGATCCACAGAATAAATACGATGCCCTGGTCATCCCCGGCGGTCTCAAGGGCGCCGAGACGCTCTCTCAGTCCGCCGAAGTGCAGACCCTGGTGAGGGAATACTATGAAAGCAAGAAAATCGTGGCAATGATATGCGCAGGTGCGTCAAAGACAGCGAGCCCGCGTTTGGGTAGCAAACCCCCGTTCCTCTTAGGCACGCTGGCTGCAAAGACAGCTGGTCTTCCGCCTCAGGCGGTGACGTCGCATCCGGTCGTCAAGAACGACCTGGCATCAGGTGAGTGGGTTGGGCGTCAAGGAAAGATCAGCTCGGGACGCGTTCCTCCAGTCTATGATTACAAAGAGGATTCTGTTGTCGTGTCCGACGGGGTGCCTGGCAAGGGTACCCTTGTCACGAGGTGCGTCCACGGTGGCTCCGCTCCTGTACTGCTGTGTGACGTCGGCTCCGTCCAGTCGTGGGCCAGGTGAGTCCTCTGGCTGCCCGACGGAGCACTGCCCAATGCGTCATACGTCTAGGCACTGTCTTTCCCTTTGTGTTCAAGCTGGTGGAGCTTCTCTGTGGCAAGGCAAAGAGCGACGAAGTCGTGGGACCGATGATGTTCCCTCCTGGCACGGCGTATCCGTACTGAAGCACGATGGTCGTCGTACACGATGTTGTTACGTATCGCGTGAAAAAGACGCTTGTTTCGTTGCTGAAATTTTCGAGTGGTCGCATGCGGGCTGCTCAGCACGCTCTGCGACGGATCCATGCGCTCTCGCGGACGGTAGCCATTCGCGAGGGGCGTCGCGGGGCGGGGCCAGATCTGATAGCGGCTCGCAGATTTATCGAGTCAGACGCTCGCCCTCCCTTTAAACACCGCCCTCGTCCCAACCCGCCTCTGCCAAAGCCCACAATGGCCTCTGTGGACGCTCTGATTGCCTCTCTCGCATCCATCTCCATCACTCCGACTGCGTCCGTGACCCATGTGGACACGAATTCCCCGGCGTCCTGGCGCGATGCCCTGCTCGCTACCAGCACTGTCCCCGAATCGTTCGAGTTGATCAAAACGCTGGTGTATAAGCCCAAAACCGCCAAGTCTGCCACTCCCGTCCCCGTCGTCGTCATCGCGCGCGATGAGACAGAGACCAGCTCGTCCGCCCTCGCGAGAAAGCTTAATCTCAAGGAACTCCGTCTGGCCTCGGAGGATCTCCTCACCGAGTTTTTCGGGCTTGATAAGAACTCGCGTGCGTCCCCCTCCGCTCTGATCTACCCGTCTTGGCGTGTTCGGGGAGCTTGATATCTTGCCCGTCGCAGTCTCTCTGTTGGCACTGAACAAGGACACCTTTCCCAAGGTGGTCACGGTGATCGATGCCTCCCTCGCGTCATCGTCTGCGCCGTTCGCCGTCCACGCGCTCTCCTCGAGCACGACCTTGTTCTTGTCCGGCAAGGACATCGTCACGTACGTGAAGAGCCTCGAGACCGAGGACGTCAAGATAGAAGAGGTCGACTTTGCGGCGCTCAAGACGGACGCACCGGCCCAAAAGCCCGCCGCGAAAGAGAAGGAGGACGCCAAGATCGAGGGTGCGGTCCAGATCGCGATCGGTGTCAAGAAGGAGGTCGACTTTTCGGCATGGTACCAGAACGTGAGTCGTTGCGTGCGATGCCCGCGTCTGAGAACGGACGGTCGCGTTTCTGAGCACGGGCTCGCGTCAGGTTTTGTTGAAGGCAGACATGCTAGAGTATTACAGCGTCAGCGGATGCTATATCCTTCGACCGTGGTCGTACAGCATATGGGAGGAAATCCAAGGTAAGCGCTCTCGGTGGGTTGCCTTTCTAGAGCGACGCGCGATGATGGTCGTCAGACTGGTTCAACAAGAAGATCAAGGCTTTGGGTGTGCAGAACGCGTCGTTTCCAATGTTTGTTTCTTCCAAGGTCCTCGAGCGGGAGAAGGACCACGTTGAGGGTTTCTCCCCTGAGGTCGCATGGGTGACGAGAGCGTGAGTGTGCCCGCAAAGTAAATCACGCTGGCCTTCGCGTTTACCGACGTATCAGTGGATCTTCCGAGTTGGAGGAACCCATCGCGATTCGCCCGACGTCCGAGACCGTCATGTACCCCTGTATGCTCATACCACATCTCTCGGCATGGGATACTGACAGACGTGCAGACTATGCCAAGTGGATCAAGAGCCACAGAGACTTGCCTTTGAAACTCAACCTGTGGAATAATGTCGTGCGATGGGAGTTCAAACATCCCCGTGTGTAATACCGATAGCTATCGTGTCTGCCGTGTGCTCAATTGTGTCCCATTGCAGAGCCGTTCCTCCGCACCCGTGAATATCTATGGCAGGAGGGCCATACCGCTCATCTGACCAAGGCAGAAGCCGACAAGGAGGTGCTTGAGATCCTTGAGCTCTACCGGCGTGTCTACGAAGAGTTGCTCGCCGTGCCCGTGATCAAAGGTGTCAAGTCCGAAAAGGAAAAGTTTGCTGGCGCGCTTTATACCACCACCGTCGAGGGCTTCATCCCAGCGAGTGGACGGGGTATCCAGGCTGGCACTTCGCATTGTCTCGGTCAAAATTTCTCGAGGGCAGAGATGTTTAATATCGTGGTCGAGGATCCCAACGATCCGACTGGTCAAGGCAAAACCTACGCGTGGCAAAACTCGTGGGGACTTTCGACGCGTACTATCGGGGTCATGGTCATGGTGCATGGCGATAACCAAGGGTTGGTTCTCCCTCCCCGTGTTGCTTTGGTCCAGGTTGTGGTCGTTCCGTGTGGTATCACGGCGAAGACGAGCGACGCAGACAGGAACAAAATTAACGATGCATGCGACGAACTCGCCAAATCCCTGATTGACGTTGGTGTCCGTGCAAAGGCCGATCTCAGAGACGGCTATACTCCCGGGTACAAGTTCAACGACTGGGAACAAAAGGTGAGATGCCTGTATAGTTCTTGTGCTCCGATTATCAAAGCATTCCTGGTTTCTCGCAGGGCGTGCCGCTCCGTCTTGAAATTGGGCCAAATGACCTCGTGAAACAACAGACTCTGTCGGTCCGTCGTGATACCGGTGCAAAAGCCCCGATTGCGCTTGGGGACCTGAGCACGACCGTCCCTCAATTACTCGAGACCATCCACAAGGAGATGTACACGAGAGCGCTCGACGAGTACAATGCTCACTTGAAGGCGGTCGCGCGCTGGGAAGATTTTGTGCCGACGCTGGACAACAAGTGCATCGCCGTGATTCCCTGGTGCGAGCGGGAGGCGTGCGAAGACGACATCAAAGAGCGAAGTGGTCGATCGTGAGTGTTTTCTGAGCGACTTTTCCTGCCCTGTCCTTTGGCAAAGGAGAAAGGGAGCCGCACAGGGGTGCTGACGACCATGTTCGATAGTGCGGAGCCCCAGGACGAACGCGCGCCGTCCGCGGGGGCAAAGTCGCTCGCGATCCCCTTTGATCAATCTCGTTGGCCCTCGATCCAGCCTGGAGAAAAGTGTGTAGGGTGTGGAACTGAGAATGCGAAACGCTGGGCGCTGTTTGGAAGATCCTACTAGAGCATTGGTCCCACGTGATGAATGTGGACTTGGCTTATGTAATTACCGTGCCTGGTCTGCACCCGTGACCCCGCCTGCATGCGACTGCTCGCTGGTGCCTGGACTTGTTTGCCCGCACGCTTGGAGAGCTGGAACAGGCGGCCACTCCACCACATGACAATGGCTTCCGGCTGTCAGCATTCGCGGCTCGGGTCCAACGCCCCGGCGTCCCCATGACCTCTCCCTCCTCGGTGGCAGTTGACGCCCCACCGGCTCCCCACATGCCACCTCACCCTCATTTCGGCGGTATAAAGGCCCGACGTACGCTGCTTGAGCCCCCTCTCAATTCTGTGTACACCGTCGCCATGCGGGGCGTGAGTTCCGTCCTGCCGTCCTGCTCTCTCTTGCTGACCTCGATGTAGTACAGTGCGCGTATCGCAGCGAACCCCGTGCGTGTCGCATTGAACGCGAGATAGCCGTCCTGACAATCTCCATCCAGTATGTCGTCGGCTCTTTTGCATGCATCGGCGGAGGCCTTTTTGGTTTGGACATTGCATCCATGTCCGGGGTGTTGAGCGTGAGCGTCATTCGTCGTGTTCGTTGGTCCCCATTGTCTAAGATCGGTGTAGAATGACGCCTACCTTCGTGTGTTCAACAACGTAAGTCAGAGGTAGTGCTCTCTCTCTCTGCTGCTAACCTCATGGAACCAGCCCGGGTCCAACGCACAAGGTGCCATCGTCGCGTCCATGCCTGCAGGCTCCTTGGTTGGCGCGCTTGCTGTGACCACTCTGGCTGATCGAATTGGCCGCAAGAACACCATCATTCTCGCCAGCATCATCTGGATCATCGGCGGTGTTCTGCAATCTGCTGCGGTCGTGTGTACTCTTTCTTGTCTGTGGCAGGCTGAATCCGAGCGCTCACATCCTTGTCCTCCCTGTTAGAATCGTGGCATGCTGGTAGTGGGTCGTGTCATCGCTGGGATTTCTGTCGGTTTGTCGTCCAGTGTGGTCCCCATTTATCAATCCGAGATCACTGCTCCCTCGATCCGCGGTCGACTCGTGTCGATGCAACAATGGTCGATCACCTGGGGTATCATGTTGCAATACTTTGTCCAGTTCGGTTGCTCTTACATCAACGGCACCGCATCCTTCCGCATTCCGTGGGGTCTCCAGGTCATACCCGCGATCGTGCTTGGCATCGGGATGTTGTGGTTCCCGGAATCTCCCCGTTGGCTTGTCGACCACAGCCGGTGCGTTCTTTCAGTTTGAACAGTCGGTCCTCAAACACTATATTCATGATTCGTCGGTTAGTGAGGAGGAGGCTCTTCAAATTCTTGCTGATCTCCATGGAAACGGGAATCACCACGACGAACTGGTCGTTTTGGAATTCGAGGAGATCAAGGAGCAGGTCGCGTTCGAACGCACCGAAGGCGCCAAATCGTATGCAGACCTGTTGAAGCCCGGTATCCTCCGCCGTGTTAGCCTTGGTTGTTCACTCCAGATGTGGTCTCAGCTCTCGGGGATGAACGTCATGATGTACTACATCGTGTACGTATTCGAGGGCGCTGGCCTGACCGGTCGACGTGGTAACCTCATCGCTGACTCCGTGCAATACGTCCTCAACGTCGTTTTCACCATCCCTGCAATAATCTACATCGATCAATGGGGTCGCCGTCCTCTCCTCATCATCGGATCTACACTCATGGGCTTCTTCCTCTGTCTTGTCGGCGGTCTCCAGGGACGATACGGAGAATGGGGCAGCGTCAACGGCTCTCCGGTCTGGATCATCACGAACCACGAGGCGGCGACCAGAGCTATCATTGTGTGTTCGTACCTCTTCGTCTGTTCCTTCGCCATCACCATGGGACCCGTCTCGTGGACGTACCCAGCAGAAATCTTCCCCATGAAGGTGCGGGCCAAGGCCGTGTCGCTCTCCACGGCGACAAACTGGTTGTTCAATTTTGCGCTCGCCTGGGCTGTTCCACCCGGTCTGTCGACTATCGCGTGGAAGACGTACTTTGTGTTTGCCTCCTTCAACTTTGCAGCGGCGATCCACTTTTTGTTTTGCTTCCCCGAGACGGCGCAGCGGACGCTCGAGGAGATCGAAGAGGTCTTTGCTCAAGGGCATACGTTCAGCGCCTGGGCCATCTCGCGCGATGTCGGCAAGAGGAATTTGCAGGACGTCGCGAAGAAGGGGGCAGATGCCCATGATGTTGCTCTCGAAAAGGCCTCGGACTGAACGATGCGAAGACGGCAGACAGGGTGCGAATGTATACTAGTATGCCCGAGATCTCTTTGCGTACTCTAAACCGTCATGTATTATGTAGCCAGGCAAGCCTTTGGAGGTCTACACAGTGGGGCGTGTGAAGTTGGCACCTAAGTCAACTTGCAGCGGACACTTCGCTCTCTTCTGGCGCGAGCACTCTTGTCCGTGGCAGTCTCGAAGCCGGCGGCGAAAGCTACCAATATACTGGTACCCTAGCCAGTGGGAAGGGTCAATCTCGCGACCCTGGAATACAATAATGCACCGAATGGGCGCTTGTGACCTTGTCTTCATCCTTCGCGGATCATGACACCCAGGTCCTTCTTCCAACTTTTACTCCCGCTTTTGTTTAGATCGAAGCCGAGGCGAAAACCCAGACCGCCCTCGCCGACGACGAGCGACCTCCTCCTCGACTCGTTGGTGCCATGCCCCCCGAACGCAGGAGAGTGCATCCTTAGTGCTGTCAACTTCAATCCAGACGTGTGGCGAGAGATACTGTTCTATTGCGACGTCGTCGAGATTGTCCGCGTTAGCATGGTACATCCAGGTCATTGTATATATTCCGGCCACTCGATACTGAACGCTATACAAGGCTTGTAGGTCCTTGGCTGCCGTGGTAGAAGACAATCTGGTGTGGTATTGTGCGCTGCTACGGGTCTGCCACGACAAAAGGCTCCCGCACCTCCGCTCCCGGATCAAGCTGCTCTCCAGCATGGCTCTGCGCCAGAAGGCGATCCTGTTGGCGAAGCTCGATCGCCTTCCGCGTGGTTTGCGTCGGATACCGTCCCGTTATACCACCATGTGTCTCTCGTTGCCAGTGTCCGTCGTGTGGGGTATCTCCTTTCTTCCGGGCGGAGAGTGGCTGGTCGTGCTATGCCGCAAGGCTGGACACGACGGGGTGATGGTCTGCAGGGCGGATGACCCTTTGAGCCAACCCTCCAAGTATTCTCGGGTGCGAGGCGGGTACCTGACCGACATGTGTATATTCACAAGCGACGAAGGGGATTTCCTGATGGTGCTCCGTTCCGACCGTCCTGACAGGTACGCTTTCTCCATGCCCTATTGCTCATGCTGCAAGATCCTGATCGTCCCCTGCCACCCAGAACGCGACTTGGAGTGTATTTGGTCGACCCTTCAGAGAGTAATCCTGCGAAGCTGAAGAGGATTAAAATTATTGGAGTCCGAAAGATTGAAAACTTTACTGCCCTGGGAAGCTACGTTGCCTATGGGTGGATCGACCACAGTCACATGGGATCGAGGCATCTCATCAAGGTGTTGAAGTTCGAGTCTCGCCAGCGTAAGCTTGTAGAGTACAGTTTAATTCAGGTTGAGTGGGAGGTTGGCAGTCACTCTGTGAGGACCTCCGTAGTTGTCAGCACTGGTTACTGACGATCCGACGGTAAAGCACTCCTATTCGTTGCGCGTCACGGGCTTCCAGATCGTAGTCGTGGTCTCGAGTACGACGCTAGTTGCAGCCTATCAAGCCCCCCCTATGACCTCGGCTCGGGACCTTTGGGAACCTGCTATTGCGGAGCCGTTTTGGCGTTTTCCGTGCGGTTACATGCGTCCTCGCTCTGTCCACTTGGTCCCATCCCTCCCAGCTGTCGATACCCCCAGTATAGCCGTCTTTTACCGGGACAGGTGCCTCTTCATCCTACCAGACTTCGACACAGACCCACTGGGGGTACATCCTACGTACTTTTCGACGTACAAATGCCCACGGGAGATCAAGCATCCAATGCTGCTGGGTCCGCAGCGCGCATTCTGGGATCTTGGTCACGGCAAGGTGGGGATCGGGCCACTACCCACGCCCCTACAGCCTGCCTTTTGCGATCGTGGTGGCTCTTGGGACGTTACGGGCATCAATGCCATCGAATCCGACCTTGCACACTTGGTCCATCCGGTGGTGTACGCAGGTTATCACAACCATAGGGTGGCAAGGGCGGCATGGGACGAGGAGAGTGGGAAGCTTGCCTTGTTTCCAAAGCCAGAGTTCCAGCAGGGCGTGGACACGTCCATCTTCATCGTTGACTTTATGCACTGAGGTAATATAATTTGTTTATCACGGTCACGAGGTGCGCGCTGTCGCCGGGCCTGCTGGTGATATAGTGGGTCGACACAGCCAGGACGGACGATCGCACACGATCCCAGTGTTTTGCCAAGAGTGCCGGTGCACATGGTGGTAAATCCCCGTCCTCGCAAAGTCTTTCCTTCTGCGCGACGTTCTTGGTACTCGTCTGGACCATGCTTGTGCGCTATTTGCACTGTGGAGGACGAGCACCGGTTGGTTAATGTGCACCTCGACACTCGATTCTCTCATCCGCCGGACCATTTATATTTGCCATGCAAATGACTGTTTTCTCTATTATTTTTTCCGACAAAAAAGGCATACCCGCCCGACCTTCACCCAGCGTACCTCTCATTAAACATAGATCCAGGATTGCTCGAGTAGTCATCATCGTATGGAGTGCAAAGACGGAGTCCGTATGCTCTCCATGTTACTACCGCTACAGAGGGAGGTCTTCGGCGTGACTCCCTGCTTTAGCGATACGTAGTAGCCAATGGGTTTTTGCAAGAAAGTGATATCAGGACATCTCGACAACGTGGTCCTTCCTGATTTAGATGTTTACCAAAAGCTTTAGATCCAAACAACGTCGGGTTGTCGCGTAATTCATTACCACAAACCCCGCGCCATCGAAATCCGCACTGTCGCTCAACGCGAGCGAACGTTTCCATCACGCAACAGGTCCTCGACGTACAGATTCTCCTTGATCTTGTTTCTCGCATAGATCGACCCGTTTCGCGTTCAAAAGTCATCTTTGCGCCACAATCACTTCCTGACATGGACGATGTGCCACCCACTGTTCCCTCGCATTCCTCCACACCTGGCCCCTCAGAGTGGCATATCATACGTCCGTGGACGCCTCATCTCACGCTTGCGGTTCGAGAAATAACATCCGTCTCTGCTACATTCATCCTTTCCTCCTCCTTGGACACGCGACACGTCACGGACGACGAGCTTGAGCCCGAGCTCGCCGCTGACACCTCTAGCGACAACGATAATGATGTCATTCTGGATCCGCGCGGCATTATCGCTGACGCGATGTCTCTCGGGCTCTCCGTGGACGTGAACGGCTCCAACTGGCAACGCTTCATCCATCGCATGAACGATCACGCCGACGAGGCCATCATCGTCATCTACGGATTACACCCCGGGAGACAGTACGACATCGATCTGGCGCTCGTCAGCGGAGCGACCATGCGAAGGCAGGTCACCACCGAGGGTGCGTGTCCACACGTGTTCGTTCCGCGTGGTAGCGGGTGCGCTGAGCGTGACGCACGATGCAGACGCCGACAGTGCGAGCTTGGACAACGAGCGAGGGGAGGAATACCGCGCTGTCGCGGCGCCGGAGCCCTCGTCTGCGTCGACGAGCAGCGCGCGTGAATCTTTTTCGTCCGCCCCGTCGACCTCCCAGACGCCCGCTCCGGAGGAACGCATGCGGACGCTTTCGCATCAGCTGGACGCACTGCATGCCGAGCAGGCTACGCTACAGGCAGCGCTCAAAACTTCGAGACGTGACGCCAACAAAACCGCCACCAACTTGCGTGCCGAGATCGAGGGGCTGAAACGAGCGTCGGAAAGGGCCGGCGTTGCAGAAGGTAAAGCGCGTCAGCGTGTCCGCGCGTATGAAGATGCCGTGCGGCGCGCAAATGAAAGCAGAGAACAAGTGGAGCAGACGACGACAGCAGACGAACAGGAGTTGATAGGACTTGGAAGGAGGCAGTCGGAGGCAGAAGAGGTTCTGATAACGGTGAGGAAGGAAGCTGACGCGGTCAGAGCAGAACGCGAGAAACGAGAAGAAGAGGAAAGAAAGCGGAAAGAAGGCATAAGAGGAGAGTGTGCGACGTTGAGTCAGAAGCTGGAACGATGGACTACAAAGAAGGAAAAGCTGGAGAACTCTGTGATCCCAGATCTCGAGGCCCAGCTCACGGAGATCCAACGGGAAATCGAAGTCGCAGAACGGGGTGGTTTTCAGAATGGCGACATATGGGACAGCTTGTACGGAGAGTCTTCGAGGACAGAGCGGCGACGCCAGTCACACCCCGGCACCATAGGGCGTCCATCCGCGCCGAGGGCCGGTCAACCACCAATCTCACCTCCACATGCTCTTCGCCACCAGCCCCGGTCACAATCCATCTATCAAACAAGCTCAGATCTCACTGCTTCTGGGCTGTCACCTCCTTCTGGTCTAGCTCATTCTTCAGGGCATTCTGGGTCTTCATCATTGACACATTCGACGGCGCCGGCGCCGTCACACTCCACTAACACGACCTTCTCCCAATCCCCGTCGTCATCGTCGCTGTCTCGCTCAACGAGCTCCGTCGGGTCGTCGATTTTGTCCAGCAAAGCGACTCCATTTGAGCCGACCCGTAAACTGCGACTGTCGCTCTCGTCATCCAGCACCTCCGCGCTTCCTTCCGGTATGGTCCTCTCGATGAGAAGCGGCAGCCAGGGATCGTTCTCGACCGCTGGAGCGAGCTCTGGTGGTCTCCCTCCATCAGGAACCTACTCGTCGACCCAGCGAGCACTGCCGATCTCGAATAGGGGTCGCGACGCTGATGCCGGCGGTAGTGGTAACCAAGCACAATCAGCAAAGTCCTCTACGATCCGAGGGTCTTCAGGAGAAGACTCGCAGGCTACATTAGATGGTTAATGCGCAATCTGTCTGTCCAACGCAAATAATATTATCGTACGAGATCGCACCAATGTGATGGTGAGCACGGGGTGCAAGCGTAGTTATCGACGGACCTAACCACACGAAACGAGTCCCTGTTTACCTTGGGGGCAGGGGCGAGCGTGTATCCTTCGGGCCATGACACTCTTGAGACTTCGCCTTCAGCGCATAATCGATTGACCAAACGGGGAGAACATAAACTTCAACCTCACGCAGACAAGGAATAAGCAATCAAGAGCAGTCATCAGCATAATATTCCGCGGATTTTGTGGGAAATGGTTGAGCTATGTGTGAGTGGGGCAATCACCACACAGGGAGCTAGAACAGGGAGCACACTTTGTAAACTGCCATTCCCTCATGCCCGGCATTCATCGCGATGATTGCGGCGAGATGGGAATAAAATAGGCTCTTGCGAGTGGTCCACTTTTTCCTTGAATCTTGAAGGTACTGGCAAATCCATCCGAGGTCAGGCCGCTCTAACTTACACCTCGCTTGATAAGCACTATTGCAGGATCTTAGTTGGAATGCCAGGCTGCCTTGAGAAGGCATTTCACAAAGCAAGTATACAAGCACTTGAGACTCTTGTCTTGATGAGTGGTAGAGGCAGGGGCGAGCACGCCGGTCGTAGTGGGCTTGCGATCACTTTAGCGCTTCAGTCGCTGTTCCGACTGTTCGAGCGTTCTAAGTTTTTTTTCAGCGACACGGGAAAAGATGCCGTTTGCGCTCCTGCCCGCCATAATGGAGCGCTGCCGGGCCGCTTCGAGTCGTTTCATATGTATGTCGGATTGCTGGATGGAAGCCCTGGCTCTGCCTCGGCGGTGAATCAAAGTAGCGCAACGTCATACCGCTTCCCTTCCCGAGCTACTTTTGTTCAACTTGAGTCGCTCTCGATTATTGGGCTGCCCCGCCCGTCCTATAGAAGACGTCATTTGCAGCAAGTGATGGCGACAACATGTCCAAGCTGACTGCGGGACGACAGACTACATCAAGGGTCCTGGTCCTACAGCAAACACAATCATTTAAATGTGCAACACACCGTCACTGCGTCGTCGTCGCCACACCGCTACCACCACCACCACCAGGGGTGGAGGTCGACATTCTTTCGAGCTCGTCCACGAGATTGTTCATGACGTCGACGACACCGCCGCTCTCCTCAGATACCTGGCCCGCACGCCTAGGCGCGGGGCGTTTGTCGTATGCCGTGCCGCGCACGGGCTCGAGTGGGGTTCCGTCGCCGTCGAACCCTGGGGCGACCCGTCTGAGCGCTTCCCGCCGTCGCCGCTCCTTTTCGTCCTCGCGCGACCGCAGGAGTCCCTCGCGCCGTGCAATGTAGGTAGCGAGCATGTTTCGCCGTGATGCCTCAAGGTTGAGGATGAGCGGCTCGAGTGCAAACGGGTAGACAAACTGCGGTGGGAGGGGGTAGACATTCAGCGTGGAGCTGTGACTGGGCTAGAAACTCACGTAGGGTGTGACACTCTCGGGAAGAGGGTGGATGTCGGGGGGCAGTTCGACCTGGAAGGAGGACGGGTGAGATGGAGATGAGAGGTGGAACGGGAACGACTCGACTGGCGGAGGAACCCTGACGGCGGGCGACTTTATGAGTGGGACGCGGGCGGCTGCAGCGTACTGAGATTGTGTCGCTGCGAGTAGGCACCCTTCAGACGGGTCTCGTCAAGGATATCAGCGACTTACAATGTTCTGCCATTGCGGGGGACAAGAAATGACGAGGACACGACTACGAGCTCAGCTGTCTGAAAACATTCCTGCTACCGCTCCGCATTCCCCTTCTGCGTTGCTTTCGACCACTCCGCTCGCTCTCGCTCATCTCGCCCTTTGGCTCTTCCATGCCCCGCTCCATGCCCGCCCCAAACACTTCGACACCCTTCCGCACATCCTTCTTCCGCACCGGCGCTCTCTTCGTATCGCCATCACCAGCACCAGAGGGAACGAAACTCATCTCCATCCCGCCGTCCGCGCTAAACCGCACAGTCGGAGTCGAGCCCGCGACAGATTTTGACGCCTGCCGAGATACAAGGCGTTGTCCAAACGGAGTGTCCTTGTCGTTCGTCTTGCCAGCTGATGCCGTCGTCTGAGCGACAAGGGGCACCAGGGGGACCTTACTTGACCGTCTATTGGCATCGCGTGTCCGCGAGTAGACTTGCTGGAGACGTGCGTTTTTCTGCCCTGCGTTGGATCGTGGATCGTGTTTGCTGAGCGCTGTGGTGCACGTCGTCAGTCTCCGGAAATGAAAGCTTTCTCTATACCCACCGCCTGCATCGGAGCTGTCGTCACTGTCGCTGTCATCCTTGCTGCTCTCATCACCGCTACTACTCATCCCGTCAGACGACATTTTGTCGCTCTCATCTTCTTCATCCTCGACAGCCGTCCTCATGTGGGATGAATTTGCATTCCTCAGTGCGACGGAAGAGGGATTGAGGAGTGCATACTCCCTGCTGGTCTCATCCACTTCAAAGTCAGGGTTTTCAAACAGTTCTGTGAACCGAGGGTCGTTGAGCAACGTGCTCCGCTCCCCATCGGTCTCTTTCTTTTCGTCCACGGACATCGCATCATCCGTAGTGTCCCCGTCACCCTCCGTCAGGGCTTTCTTGGCCTTTCGCGCCTTCTTCTTTTCTTCTTTATTTCGTTCCCTCTCCGTGTTTCGTTGGATCCTTGCTGCAAGGGCCTTGTTGACTTTGACAGACGCTGCAGCACCGTCCTTGCGCGTACGTATGCGAGTATCCGCCAATTTGTCGAATCGTTCTTTGACAAGTTTCTCCCGGTGCTCTGCATATGCAAAGGGGTTCGCGATAACGCGTGCAGTATCGTAGAGCTTGAGGGACACGAAGTAACCGTGCATGTATGGTTTCAGTGCAGGCGTGCCAATGAGGTGGTCCAGCCCGAGACTTGCACAGAGTGAACAGGGTCAACGCGACGAACATGAATAGAGGCAGGAGAACGTACGTCCGCAACTCGTTCCTGTCAATAAATTTATAGTCTTCATACACGTTTCGTACGCTCTGATCCTCCATTTCCTCTGTGATGTTTTCGAGGAAACTTGCCCAACGCGGCGCAGGGCCGAGCTGAGGGATGTAATACGAGGCCATTTTAATGCCCTCGTTTGCAGTGAGGAGTAGACCACTCCCTGGTATGTGATGGATGTCGTTGATGTCGGTAGCCGGAGTGATGGACACAAAATTTGACGAGGGCTGGAGACGTGTACATGAGCGGCGAGCCACACACTCTTCG
This sequence comes from Boletellus ananas, assembly GCA_038089895.1. NCBI lineage: Eukaryota > Fungi > Basidiomycota > Agaricomycetes > Boletales > Boletaceae > Boletellus > Boletellus ananas. The sequence goes on along the minus strand of JBBPLS010000028.1, from coordinate 24,091 downwards.
ACGTGTGACACACCGTATTCCGGTCCCAGATCTTGATGACTTTTCTGTCTGCACTGAGGACCAATCCGTCCCCAGCCATGCGAGCTCCGCCTTCCAACCAAGCCACCTTTTTCAACGGAAGACCATATCCCTGGTCCTTGAGCGCAAACGGTCGCGGTGAACGTACATCGTATAGAAGCGTGTGCCCCGTCGACGTACCGATCGCGTACGAGAGACCGTCCGACCTCGACGCGATCGCCGTCACCGCCAACGAGTCCGACGACGCACCGTCGTCATCGACGCCAGGAAGCGTCACCCTGGCCCGTCCGGGCGTGCTGCGCGCGATGCGACCCTTGGGTAGGTCGAGCACGCCAACGACGGAACGCGACCGCGGATCCCAAAACTGCACACGCGCGCGTCCGTCGAGCCCAAACGCCAGAAGCTGGTGCGCCGGATTGACGTCGATGCAGTTGACCCCGAGGATCGGACCGTCGTCGTCCCCCTGCGAGGGCGACGACGCGGCGGCGGGGTCGAGCACGAGCGAGCTCAGGAACCGTCCTTGCGCGAGGTTGAGGCGGTACACCTCGTTGCCGGAGGCGGATATGAGCGCGTCGCAGGACGGGTAGTGGTACGCGATGGACCGGCCGAATCGCGGTATGCGCGTCCGATAGTGGAACCCGCTCTGGGTGTGCAGCTCGACGGTGCGGTCGTTTTGGAGATGGACCGTCTTCGTCCAGTCGTCCGAGAGTATCTGTCATTGACCTGGCTGAGCAAGACTCGCAGCGAGTCCTTGTTTCCGGGACTCACAGTGAAGTCGACATTCTCCGCGTCCCCATGGCGCTCGAACTTGAGCGTGAGCTCGTACAGGTCCCAGACGCGCATTTGGGGTTTGTACGTCCCCGTCGCGATTGCATGCCGTCCGTCTCGTGTAGATTTGATTTTGATGCTGGCCTCTGGAAACTCGAAGCCCTGGATGAGTTCTATCTGGCCTTCGACGTGTTCTCTGAGAGCCCGTTTCCCCTTCGTTTTCGCTGTCCTGGTTCTGACAAGCCAGTCGGGTATCGAGGAAGAGGAACCGGCGACGGCGCCGTTCACGGTGTAAACCTTGACATCACTCATTGGCACAAAGGACAACTGCAACGTTACTAATCGGACGGGTACGAAAACCTTCGCGGACACTCGCTCAACGGATCCATCACACGCGCAAGATTGCATCCAGCTGAGCGACCGCATTCAAACAGGATCGTGTGGATGTGACGTATGTACCCAGGATCGTATGCAGAGACCACAGTTTTACTTCCGCCCTGCAGCGGACCGCTCCCACACGCAGAGTATCATGCTTTCTCAGTATGTCTTCTTCTTCTCGTCTACGGAAAGGCCACCTGGAAAACAGTCAGCAAAGGTGAAGCATGGCATTCCAAAGTGCTACCTGGACCAATGTTCACGAGAAGGATGAGACCACCAACGATCGCTGTGGAAAGTGATAAACAAGCAATATCAATATCATCCAAGGGACTTACAGAGCGTCTGGAAGAAATCGTATCTGAAAGAATGCACCTAAGCGACGCGAACAGCAAGTTATCCGGGCACTCACTTGAGGAAATCACGCTGAGGATGTGCACTATGTACGCTCCACCAATTGTTCGCAAAGACGTTGAAAACACTCAAAATGATGACCAGGAAGGTAGCGGACCACTTGGCCTTGAAGCCAATAGCAACCATGGTGCATGCGGCAAGGCCAAAAAGTGTGACGAAAACACGGCCGATGCTCCATTTTCCCTGAAGGACGAACCCGAGGAACAAGAAAATGAGCAAGACACGTCCAGCAAGGAGGAAGCTAGGGTAGGAGATTAGGCGAGGTACGAAAGGCGGAAGAGACAACCGACTATTTCTTGCGATCTGTCTCGCTTATAGAGGGTAGACCGGCAAAGTTTTTTCTTCTAGATATAAGTGTTTCACTGAACACCATGACGAGACCACCAATCACACTCAGGTTGCGGAGGAAAAAGTTGAGGTCAAAAATAAGGCCATAACCGAAGCCTTGTGAGATGACGACGAGGAAGAGACCAAGAACCGCGTATTCCGTAAAACGCTTCGATATCACAGCCGAGGATGCAGCGAGCATGACCTACGAGTGTCGCGGTTGACTCGCGGTGCGAGAACAATGCGAGGGAAAGAGGCGTACGATGACGTTTAAGAGCAGGAAAAGATGTGATAGACCCCAGTAAAAGTGTCTGTGACTGTTCAAAGTGGTCAAGGGAGAGGCGGGGGGACAAGGGAGAGACAGACGTTTGCAAGTACCAGAGCTGGTCGCTCCATTGCGTCACAATTCTGAGCGCGTCCTCGTAGAACGTGACGACGATCAGGAAGCGGCCGATTGCAGGCAGGTGGGGACGGAGGGGATGCGAGTAGACCTCGATGGCGTCCTCGACCCGTTTTGCGACCACCCTGAGTTTCTCGAGCGGGTCGTCGGGGTTTGCGGCTCTGTATCCCGGGGAGGGGCGGGGATTTGAGAGGCCGTGTGGGTCAGGGCTGTAGCTCGCCGTGACGGGGCGCCCGATGTTGATGCGGGAGGACATTGATTCGTGGTGGTCGAGGGCTGACTTTGGGGAACAGCCCGACGTGGCACTTTAGCCCGTGGGAAGCGAAATAGTCACATGACCATACCCGGAGCGCGTCGCAGCGCCGCAGTGTCGACCGACCGACCGACATGTCCTCAGACGCGGAGCCCGGCGAACACGACCTCTAGTCAGTCCCCTCATCCGCCGTGCCCGCTGCAGCTCACCCCAGACCCAGTGCCGTGCTCAATCTGCCCAGCACTGCGTCCCAGAGCGAGATAAGAGAGCGCTACAGAGCTCTCTCGGTCATATTCCATCCCGACAAGCAGCGCGACCCACGCACCAAGGACACCGCCGCGTCCCAGTTCCTTGACATCCAGAAGGCTTATGAAGGTGGGCCTCGCCGACACCATCTCGTCACGTTGCTCCCGTGTGTCTCCTAACCGTCGTGCGAATTAGTTCTGTCTGATCCGTTTCTTCGGTACGTTACCATTCTCCGTCCCTCTCCTCTGCGCAGTTCATACTCGTCCGGCCTCCTCCGACAGACGTGTTTATGACCGCCTGGGTGAGCGCCGCCCGCAATCTGCCGTCCCTCCCTGGCCTCTTATAACCTCCTGTTCCTCGATACCCAGGACCACATGGTCTGAAATGGAAATGGCCCGCGGAGCTGCGATCGAAAGATAACGAGGAAGTGCGCTCTCAATTTTGAAACCTCAGCCAGCACACTCAGCGAACGGAAAATCAGATCAAGGAGGCACTCAGTGAATGGGAGTTTGATCGCCGCCATGAGATTGTTGAACAGCTTCTCCAGCCAAGAGGCTCTGTCACTTGTACAATCAACGCCGCCTCCTTATTCACGAAGCCTAGTGATTCCACGCCGAATTCCCGAAATATTCTCGAGCGCATGCGTGGTATTGGCGTTGCCACTTTCGGGGTCCGCCAGAACGTTACAGTCAGATCTCGTCCATCCTTGTTCAAATTGATTGACCTGACAACCAATGTCCCCATCCTGTAGAAGCGCTTGGGTCCCCACAGCACCTTGGCCCTCGCGGGTCATGTCCAGACGGGTCCGCGGAGTATAACCCGCACTCTGACGGGAACTCTACAGCATCAGTTTTCCCCGCGATTTGCACTCGAGGCAAGTGTCACACGTTTGGGACACCCTTTGATTCTTCACTCAGGGGACGATGAATGACTTGCGTTGCAGCTGACAGCGGGATTTTTGAAACCTCATATCATTGCCGCGACAACGACATACAATGATGACAACAATCTCGTCGCGTTGCGAACGGGTTTTATTCCCGTGCTGTGGCGCACCTTACCCCCGTTCTTGACCTTATCTTTCGGTCGCCGATTGTTCCGTCATTCCCCCGCGCAGGCGACGACGACGTGGACATTCTCGCCAGGGTCGCCTGCCGGCCGCCTCGAGTTGCATGTGCATTCGTCAAGGCCGTTTGACGTGACATTACCAGATGAATACACCCACGCTCCAGACCCCGCTGAACCCATGTTTGACAACGGACTTGGGTCAACTTCAGGCTTTGGCGCAGGTGTTGGATCGTGGTCGTGTGGCGTGATTCTTCATGGAATAGAATCGTGCTTCACTGTGAATTATTCCGTCTTCCTGCACGAGCTTGCCCTCCGTCTGAGAGCGGGCGTGGAAATGGGTCTCCCAGGCCTGGCGTATTCCATCTCGGCAAAATGGACGGGAAAGAGGACTACCGTCTCCACCACCGCTGGAGTAGGTAACTGGGGGGTGTTTATGAGACTGGAGTAAGCCGTCTGACGCCGCCTGTGCTCTCGCTGAATGCGCCATTAGATTGTCGTATCTCCGGCAGAAATGGACATTACCGATCGTTCTCTCGCCAGAGAACAATGCGGTCTTGGCCTTGTATTCCGTTATAATACCGTCCACAGCATTTGCCCTCGGATACCACTTCATACTCAAACCCCGGCGCCGTGCGCAGCGTGCCAAGTATGTTGACGCTTATCCGAATTTCAGGGCCTTACTGAAAGGGGATCAAGGTACTTTAATGCTGCCCGAAGAGCGCTCAGAGAGGAGAGGTCGGCGGTAGTGAGGAAGACCGAGGACACCATTCTCCTGCTGCGGGAGCCAGCGAGAAGACATACGGACGCTGAAAGGGCGATAGGAGGTAATATCCACGGCAGGATGCCACGTTCTCCCTAATTTGATCACCCCGGTTAGGACTTGTCATACTGGAGGCCGCTTATGGGCCGACGACGGTGGACGACGAGACCGCGGGTCTTGATGTGGACGTGACCATCCCTCTTCAGGCGCTTGTGCATAATAGTCAACTATACGTGCCAAACAAGGTACCCAAGGTGATTTTTGGAAATCCGCTGGAGTGGCCACCTGCACCGGGCGCTGACCGCTTTGTTGTAGTCGGGCATACAAGGATTCTGTGACCCGACGCCAGACGCCCCTAAGTCGTTACGGGTGCGGTACATGTTCCGTGACCAGATGCATTATGCCGAAATTCCAGACCTGGTGCCCATTGTGCTTCCATTGCGAGGTAAGATCCGTCCGCACATCGGGTTGGCAAGATTGACACATCCTTCACAAAAAGATCACCTGGTCACGTAGGAGACGGTGACTTGGTACCCTCAAAATTTATCTGCCTGCCCACCCGTATACCGCCGTTTAGACTTGCCGTTGGGTCACTCACCTCCAGCACTGCATCTATACATTTATAGTGTACATACCCACCCCTCATTGCATGACGACGAGGCAATGTTGCCCAAGCGCACTGCGTCCCTCGCCTTGTCACATCAAGGGGGTTGATTCGCGAGACGTCCAGGGTGTTTTCCTTTTGTTGTATGTTTTTGCACGCGCCGGCTCCCATGCCAGCCATTGACGATGCGCGCGCGAGATTGTCATCGGGAATTGGCAGCGTGACGAAATGGGTCAGGTCCGCAGTGATGGGTGGGGGTGCAGGGCATGCATGGGGACACGACGATGGGCAACGCGCTTGAGCTTGAGGCTGAGGCGTTGGACCCCAAGTTTGAGACGCTGTCACAGGATGTGCGATCGACTTGTGTGGGCTGTCGAAGGCCCGTCCGGGCGTCAGCCGATGGCTCCAATGGCGATGTGTGCGGATCGAGTTGGAGGGATCGGATGGCGTCGACAGTTCTGGGTTGACGGCGCCAAGGTTACGTCTCCGCAGGATGTGCACTGTGGCTGGAAAGAGAGGCCAAGTAGCACGCCGGGAGGGTTGTTGCCACGGTCATGAGAGCTTCACAGGACGAGTAATCCCCGTTGGGCACCCTGAATTTGAGTTGACGCGCTGGCAGCTGATACGTGCTGGCGACTTGTGGGCGAAAAGGACGGGAAGGGCCCCGTGTGACGTGCTCAGACATGATGATGATGATGACAGGGGATCATCGACCCTTTTCCAGCACGGCCAGCGTGGGAAAAGCGAGGAGGTCGGGCTGTGTGAGCTGGCAAACCGAGTACTGTCCATTGGACGGGGTCTCGGAGCGCAACCTTCGCGGCCCAAGCCGGGCTGGGGCTGGCGGGGCTGTGAGGTGACCGAGCTTAAAGGGACCACAGCTCCAGCCACACCCGCTCGAGGATGGCGGTGCAGACTCGTTTGGTGCGAGGATGGAAGCGGAAGCCCGCTGGGGATAAGAGCACGGTATCCGTTTACGATGTCGCACTGACGGAATGGCCCGGGCGTACGAGAACGGCGGTTCCCAAGGGGCACGAGCACGGCCAGGGGTCCGAGATTAGATCTCGCTCGCCTCCGGTCCAGTGGCAGACTCGGCGGCAGTTGTGTCTCGGGAATCTCCCTGGATGTGGGATGCAGCACACAAGGCGACACGGGTCGTCTCGTCGAAGCCCGAGTGACTTGGGCCAACCGTTCACGCACGCGACAAACGTCTAGTGGCGTTTGTACCGCATGTCAGGCTGGCTGGCGAGGCTCGGCACGGACGGAGACGCCGAGGGCGACGAGCCAGAGGGCGCACATGGGCTGGGAAATGAACAAAGTTTGGGCATGGAGAGGTTTGAAATGGGGCATTCATAGATGCAGCGTAAATGGCAGAAGAGGCGGCTCGCGTCCATCAAGCTCAAGGTTTGATGAACGCACACGAGCGTAAGAGACGTCGACGGTTTTGGAATAAGGGTGGTTCCATTACCTTTCGCTTTAACGTTCTCGTGCTGGTCGCCGATCTCGAGCTGGCTGGACGGCCGTCGATACGCCAAGAACGCGGTCGCGGGCTCGTTTGGGCAGGCCAGCGTCGTACGCCCGATCATTCGCCCACCAGCCCAACGAGCCAGTGCGTGTGCTAACTCAATTCAAACTTTAAAAATAATTTCCAACTCGGGCCCTCCTCTCTCGACCCCACTTTATTATGCTTCCCTGGCGATATATAGCCCCCCCCTCTGGCCCCTCCCCCCCCCCGTCCCCTCCCCCTCCCACACCCATGCAGCACCCCTCCCTCCAGAGCGTCCGCATCCGCTCCACCCGGGATGCCCTCCACGTCTTCTACGCCGTCGCACGCAACATCATCCCCCTCATCACCCGCCGTCTCGACGCAGAGGAGCGTCGCGCCATCGTTCCCGGCAACGTCTACGTCTGGGAGGAGCGCAGCGCCAACTCCGAGGCAACCGGTCTCGGCATGGAGCGCTGGTATGTCCCCCTCCCCGCCTCCCGCCCCCCGTCTGACGAGCCCCCCAGGACCGATGGCATGGGCTGGGGCCCGAGCCGTGTCCGCGACGTGCGTCCATCCCCACCCACCTCTGTCCCTCTCACCCTCCCTCTTTAGGACTTTCTCTTCTACCACCAGAAGGAGTGCGACGTGAGCGATGATCCCGCAAACGCCTCTACCCCCTGGGCGCAAATGATTAGGTCAGTCATTTATCCCTTTTCTCCCACCGTCCCTGCCCTGCCTTCCCTTATGCCTTATCCGATCGCCTGTCTGACATGAACGCGCCCACTTTTGCAGCATGTACCCCTCCCCTCGATCCCGTGCAACAAGCGAATCTGAACGCTTAATAAAGCAAACTTATAGTGTGCGCGTTTCTTTGCCCGATGATCGCCCACGAGGCATCGTCAGAAAGTGGCACCTCAGTATGTGTTTCATGGCAATCTCCGCAGTGACCCGGCCCATCTTCGCCTTGATAGCGGCATACTTTAGTCAACAAAAACTTGATCGGCTCAACACCGTCGACAACATCCCAGGGATCGGTGACATCCCCGTCCCAGACGGATGGTTTCGCAGCGCCCGCCGCGATGGCAAATCCCGGCGAGAGGACGATCTTCCAAAATCCGTCGTGGCCAAGCGCATGTCACAGGCGCCCATGGAAGGTGTCATCGCAACTTCCGACCCCCTTCCCCCGCCCTTTTACCACTCACAGCCCCCCGCGTCCGTCTACGCCCAGTTCCCCATGTCAACCAATCCTTCTCAGCTGGACCTCTCAGAAGCACCCGGTGCCCGAAAACCGACCTTTTCCCTCCCCTCTTCGGCCGGCCACCCCCACTACACCTCAAATACCGCCCGCCAGACGACATACTCAGAGCCTAACGTGCGATATCGAGACAACCCGGGCGGAAACTTGTCCCCCAACTGTTCCTCTCCCCCCTCGTCCTCCTCGTCCACCCCTGCTACCCCAAGCCCAAGGATACATCTCGTCCCCTTGTCAGAAAAGCTGGTTCCCCTCGATCACCTTCAGACCCTCCCATACCCGAGACGAGATCCCATCGATGAGCAGATCCTCCAACGCTTCTCCATGCAGGCGCTCACGTTGACAACCCTCAGGGGAACTCTCCCTGGGCACCCTCCATCGCATTCGTTCTCAGGTAGAATGAAATTCTAAATGGTCTACCCCATTTCGTCATCGGGCAGTCGACGGGACTCTGTTTTTGCATGTTATATTGGTCTCGCACGTATATATAGATTATGGACCTGCACCCTGGAGTTTGTCTTGTTCTCTTTGTATGTTATTGCGCACGCACTGCGCCCGATGTGATGTATCGTCGAGATGGTGCAGGCCACTCCACCGTGCTAGACACTCGACCCTCAGCCGGTGCCACCGTAGCCACAAAATAAAGAAAGGGTCGCCCTCGTTGGTTTCCCCCCACTTGCGTCTGGTACTTTGGCTCGACCTGTTCACTTGGTTTTCAACCACGCCTTGTAGGGTTTTGCTTGGAATCCGGAACACCTTTGCTCGCGTAGCTGGCATGAACAGGTGGGTCCTCGGTACCCCAAAACGTTTCTCACTTGTCTACACGACCAGAACGAACTCCTTTTGGCAGCCCTTTCTTTGCATGCAGCCCAAGTATTTGGCTCCCCATATTGCCCGCGGGCCCCATCTCCAAGGCCATGATTCCAGCACGGTGCATTGCGCAGCTCCTGTTTGGGATCAACGGTGCGGCGTATATGGCGGATGTGAAAGAACGCGTTCTTGCGCCAGGTGTTCAGGCACAGGACGTCCTTGGCTATACCTTGTGTATCTCAGGCTGTGGTGGAACCACTCGGAAGAAAAGCCACACGTACTGGCTATTCCCTCGTGGCGTCGGGCGCTTTAAGCCTGAACCAATCCGAGTCTCTCTTTCCGGTTCCCAGGCGGTCCGGCTCCCGACATTCCTCTCCCGTCCTTCAAGGCAGCTTCCGCCTCTGGGAAGTAGGGATATTCCGACGTTCGCACGCGCAAGACAGTCTGTGCGCCGCGCTATCGACCATGGCGCTGCCAGCGGTGGGCGTGAAACGGAGGTAACTCTTTACGGTGCTGTGGCTCCCTCGCCGATCACGCCACCGAGAATAAACACCTCGTGCAACAATCTAGACTCGTTCGTTTGGTTCCAATGGGGGCTTTGAAATTCAACCCCTCGAAGAGCTTGGCTTACCCTCTGCTGACAACGAGTATCAGGGGAGGTGAATCAGAAGACTGGTCACGTTCTGTGACAATGCGGAGCACGTCGTTGACTTTCTCGAAATCGCCAGACACCAGTTTTACGGCCATGGATCCTCCAGTCATGGCCCTCTTGGTACGTGTATGCTTGAGGGGGTGCGTTCCAGACGTATGGCAGACTCGAGTCACCGGAAATTATGGCTCTCTTACATCAATTTCGGTTGTCCCGGACCACGCGAGTTCCTCTGGCATGTCAGGGACTGTGGAACCGAATGGAAAGCGGGCGGAGTGGAAAAAATGGTATTCAGTTTTCTGGCTGTTCGTGTTTCGTCGTGATTTTTTTTGCTCACGTCCCTGTCAAACCAACCCTTTTTTTGGCATTCTAGCACCTGGGAATGTGATGGCCCAGCTCCACACTAGAGGGGTGCGTGAAGCTGCGGAATGTGGCTTGGATTATCATTTGATCAAATCCGCGGGAACTTTATCTGCCGGTAAAACCTTTTTTTTTTTTTTGTTTGACGATATTATTTTAACAGAGGCATTCCCTCCCACCAACTTCAATCAAGGTTCGTTGATTAGTAACTGCGGGTATTTTTTGTCCCTCACCCAGACATTTGCGGCCGTCACTCGCTTGAAATTGTAGAACGAATACGATGAGAATAAACAGAAGAGTGTTCCGGGAACCCTCGGGGATACGGCTGATCAAGAGCGACCGCCACATGGGTGCGTCAGATAGATCGAATTCATTGGGACCGCCTCCAGCAATCAAAACCATCAGTTTTAGATAAAATCTTGGGGGAAGAGGGGCCTGGTTTCGACGCTATCATGCGCCAGCTTCGAATAGAGGGGTGGGTGCATCGTCCTGCACGGCCTGCAGAGGCGGTGCAGATATGACGAAAGCTGCTAATGATTCGGCGGTCTCATCTCAGTTGGGTGGTAGAGCACCCCACTCGTGGGCAATGTTACGTGTCCTAGGAGCGCGGAGCAGAGCACTTTGATGGTAAGGGTGTGCGATGCCCGGTGACCGTGTCGACGACTCTTAAGGTTTGATTCATCATTCACAGAGCGTCTTATCCACTAGGAGCCAGGTTCGAATACCAGAAGCTGAATATGTAAACTATCGTCACGCTCACGGCCATCTCGAAGCAACCACCATCGGTCCCCTAATTAACTAGGTCGTCATATTCTGCATTTTTTTTTTTTGGCAATGAGCGGTAATTGCACCACGAGTTTACTAATATTAGGCCCAGTCCATATCTACGGATAGTCTCCTTTCCTGGGACATTTGACATGGCCGGTTGCTTGTACGTAAGTACTGTCCGGAACTGGCCGGCTTCCCAGACGAGGTAGGATACAGTGCCAAACTTTTGAGTATTGAGTTTCGTTCCGCTAACTTTTCGTGCCCTACAAAAATCACATACACCCCCCTGCGTGTACAGCAGAAAACGGGCCGCATATCGTTGGACAAGATTACCCGCTACCCGGGCTTGATAAGAAGGCACGTATCCGACGGACACATGGTTTGGACCACTGTGTGGTAATCAACCTTCTGTACTCGGCGGATCCGCGAGCGCCATGTTTCACCCTGAACAGGGTTCAGATGATCGGCTTAGCGGCGGCGAAAAGAAGCTCGGGAAAAGGCGCAAATGCAGAGAAAGGGATAAACACGATAGGAGGGATAGGAAACCTCCGAGCTGAGGACGGACCTACCCAGTGTCGGCATGAGCCCTTCACAGCCCATTTGATGGCGCGGGAGAATTCCGGACGATACCGGACGGGCATACATGCACGATATCGTGTTCCTTATCCTTTCCAGGTGAGTCACGGTTCCCCGTTTCTGGACGGAGCTCGATGCTCTGGCTGTTTTTGGACGGCTTGGACCTTATTTCCCCTTTCGCCGAAATTGGGTCCTAGCAAACGCCGCGATGTTGTTTAATCAAGATAGCATCCATTGCTATCTTTGCACAGAACGGAGAGGCACCGCTGTGCTGGAACCCAGCTTAACATGGTGCCCCCTCGACAACTCTGATCTGACTACGAAAACGTGAACCAAACAAGTCTGCGCTCAGTCCCCGTCCAGCCCCATAAAAGGAGGTAGTGTGGTGGTCAAACCGCGGACGAAGTAGGCACTTTTGACGTCCATTCCCCTGGGGCCGAGGGTTTTGGTCCCCTGAGGTACGATATGATTAGCTACACTTTCTCGACGGGCTAACCTTTCATTCGTGTTGGGTGGGAAGCGGACGTCGGCGACGACCGACGCGTGCGGCGCTCGAACGCGAAACTCCCTGTGAGCTGCGGCCATCCATGTAAAACATGGGCGCTGATTAGTGTCCCCCTTCCTCTTCCGGCTCTCAAAGGCAATACAAGCTTTGGGCATAGGTTAATAATCGTATGTTTATACTCTTGACTCTATGCAAAGTGTAAATCACAACGAATTGTTTCAGGCACAAGGCAGGGGGGGCCGACGATCGGAGGTGTAGGCGCCCAGAACCATGGCAGTTTCTTCTGATGGGCGGAGGCTTGGCGATGGGGCTCCATGTTTAATTTGGCCATGGCTTGACGACGAGGTTCCGTGATCCTGTATTCGTACGGTCTTGGCACCCGGCGTGTCTACGTGGTGGCCATTCGAGGGCGTTTGGGTTACGAAGGTGCGCAGCCGCCGTTCTTCGTTTATGGTGCGGCGCACTGGATTTTGCGCGCCGCAGTCAGGCCAGAGGGCGTGCCATGTGCAGCAAGGACCATGAGAAATACCCGGTTTGTTTCAGCACGGCGCTCTCCACTTCCCTCCATTGTCCCTCTCTTTCGCCGAGTGGCGTGGGCAAACGCTTTCGATGTGTACCGTCATTGCGATGATGTCATTGATAGTTTATTTTATTATTTGCTATAATTATTTTCTTACAAGACATGCCAAAAGCGTGCTATTTCGAACTGGCCGTCCGAGACAGCGAGCAAGACAAGGCCTTGTCGCGAACGACCATGTCCTCGAAGCCGCTCCTCCCAAAGACGAACCCGCCCGAGCCGTCCCGGTCCTCTCAGCCGGAACCAAAGATGCGCGGCGCCAACCGCACCACCAAGACGGCCGGAAAGCTCAAAGTCCTCCCTGATCAGCCAACGTCCGCCGCCTCGGCGACCGTGCCCGCTCCCGAGTTCGACGAGAGCCCGAATGCAACTGGCGATACTGACGACGTGGACGACGAAGAGGAAGAAGTGGCCGATGAAGACGATGAGGCCGATGCTGAAGGTCGCCTCCGGCAGATATCCCGGATCCCTCAGGGTACCGCGCGACGCGACGCGCTCAGGCTGACGAAAAAAAAGGCCAAGTCGCTGCCGAGGGTGACTGCCTACGCGACCGCTCAGTGCGTTTCCCCTCCTTTTTTTTGTTCTGTCTCTGTTGTCGCGGGGGTCAGCTCATCATGGTGGGCAAATAGATCGTACCTGCTTCCAGAGCTCGTCAAGTTTTTTCATGCAAGACGCGTTGCGTACCAGACGAACCCAAAGATCATTGACGACGTGGTTTACACCCCTTATGCTTACGAGCCATCGAGTAATTCGGACGTCCATGCGAACCGAGATGATCAGACGGGAGACTTGCTCGGCGTTCCCGAGCTGGGCATGCACTCCGATGCTGGCAATAATTACCCTGTCAAGAAGAAGAGAAGCAGATTCCATGCCGTGCCCGACGAAGCGGAAATATTTGTGTTTGCCTATGGCACGGTCGTGATTTGGGGCATGTCGGAAGCACAGGAGAAGCGCTTCCTCACGTCCATGTAAGCTGGTTTGCTTCGCTTATCTAGCATCACAATGATGTTGTGTTAGACGACGATTTGAGGTAGATAGGCTGCGTATGTCCTACGGTCTCCGGAGCATGCCGGTCTCTTACCTTGTTTCACCCTAGGACCCGATGACGTCGAAATGGAGGACCTAAACTATTACTACGCAAATTATAGTCGGTGCGTGGGCTAACCTGGCGGTAATTGTGGCCGTACAACTTGAATCTAATCCCTGAAAAGAATATATAACGACGTGATCACTCTCCGGCACGGTTCCGGATACATGTGAGCTGGTTCACATTACTCTTTATGTCATGCCATAACGCTGCGGCCCGTAGGACCAAGTTATCGTTATCACACGCCCTTGCCCAATCAGTGAAGATATCGTTGGCACGGGTTTTTTTTTTCCTTCCTAGTCGATTCTTAATTGACAGTTCTTGTCCAGTTTGAGGACCTTATATCCTCCAAAATAGAGGAGACAAAGGACATCCCTGAAGCACTTTCAGAGACCGGCAAGATCGGAATGCCGCATAAAGGTATAGTCACCCTCCATTCGCACACGCTCCATCACGCATGCATGACGAACAGAGATCATGCGTAAGACGGGAGAGCTCTTCATTCTACGGACAAATATTAACTCCGTCGGGTCCGTGCTCGACTCACCGGTATGTTCGCCTTGCATGTGTCAGACGAGTTGATCAATTGATCGTCCGTAGGAGGTTTTCTGGGTATGTGTTTGTCTTCGCCTGTGGATGTGCTTGTTCCCCGCGGATATTAATGCCCAAAGACAGTCCTATCCAGATTTGCAACCTCTTTATGAGGCCGCGAGAAGTTACCTGGAAGTTCCGCAGCGCATCGATTTATTGAATACGCGTGTAGAGGTCCGTTGAGCCGAATTTACCCAACTCGTTCCGTGTGGCCGCCGTGGACGATTAAAGCAATAACAGGTCCTTCAAGACATGCTTCAACTCCTCAAGGAATCGGTCTCAAGTAGGCACTCGGAGCGCCTTGAGCAAATTGTCATCGCCTTGATTGCCATCGAGCTCGGTGAATTGTCTTTGAACCCCCTTTTGACCGTGAACGGCCGCTAAATCTGTCTCTCACAGTGCTTGGCATCATCACCATCCTTGTTGATGCGATGGCCACTTGAGTCATCCACCGCCTCAGAGTCTGCATCATACGACGCCTTTCCCGCCAGACATTTCCTAGGGAAGCTTCTTCTCGGCATGCAACGGTTTTTTTGATACTTGAGCCCGGTATTTTCGCACGTTGCTTGCTTCGTGCGTGAAAATGTCCGTCCATGCTTACTCCTACCTATACAAGGTTCCTTATGTGCATCATTCACGGTATACCACCACGCAATCATATCACCTTTTTTTTCTCAGTATGCGGCTGACTTTTGGAGGCGTCAGTGCCCACTAAAAGCGTTGGCGGTTTTTCAAGATATGTGCCGTTTCAATCGTGCAGATACGTGTTTACACTTTTAACCGACTGAAATGCTGCGCCAGGAAAACCGTTTTTCCAACCCGTGGCGAACCTTGTTTATTTAAGAATCACCAACGTGCACACCATCTAGAAAACATCCGGTCAAGGGACCCCATCGGGAACAATGCACTGTGAACGTGCATGCAAGTTCCGGTCATTACGTTGGAGCTGACTCGCGAGAAAGACGAGAGCAGGTGCAAGCTCTGCAGACTGCGGTGCACGTCCATGCGTCGGAGATCCCACACCAATCCCTCCATGTCCTAGGCATTCCTCGACGCTGGTCGGAGAGTGGTGGCAACTGGTCCTGGAGTGAACCTGTCCACGCGTATCTCCTTGGATGCCGACTGCGAGTGAAATTTGCGCCAGCATCTTTCGGTGAGGAGTAACCGACTAGGGGGACCGTTGTCGAGGGCCAAGCAAGGGAGCGGCCCAGGCAAACGAGGAACTCGCCGACACGCCTCGACGGGCGGGGTATTGATAACACTTGAACCGCACTCCATGTGTGGGACGGCGAACTTGGTGGCCGCTGATCGTCTGGACGACGTCGGACTCGAAATGCTACCAATGTTGTCGAGTTTTTTTTTTTTTTTTCGATGCGACAGAGTTGAGCACGAGCGTTTGTGGGACGCATAGCGTCTGGGGGACCCGCCGGCACCCGTTGATGAACGCGTTCAGATGGCCAGACTTGTTCACGTCGCAAGTTGACGCCGCGGTCGGACACGACAATGTCGTCGGCTGTCGCCGCGGGAGATGGGGCACGGCCATGCCCTTGAGGTCCTCGTCTATCGCAAGTGGAGGTGACGAACCTCTGAGTCTGTGGAACGCGTGTCAAATTGGCACTTGCCAGCGACGAGGTCGGAGAGGAAACGGTGATGGTAGGTTCGGTCCACTTTCTACCTCTGGCGTACATGTTCGGGTATGTGGTCGAAGCCGTTCTGGGACCCTCAGCGGACATGCTCGATGCAATGGTGCGGGTGTTTTGTGATTTGACCAAGCAGGGACGCATACACGTCTGTCCAGACCGACAACTTTCTTGTGTGCAACAGCCTCGCGCGCGTATGCTGCATCGAGGACTGGGGATGTATATCTCAAACAAGACACATACACCACGACGTCGAGGACGGTGTCGAGACAAATCGAGTACAGTTGGATACATGCGCTAGTCAGCAAACGAAAAAAGAAAGAGAAAGCTGGTCCCTGATGACCCTTGCCTCACAGTCGAAACGGAAGCAGCTTCTCCCCGCCGACGAACCCGTCCCCGCCGAGACCCCATCCCTTGTTCCAGCCTTCCGTGGTGCGGCGTGCCAGCCTGATCTCAAAGAACAGCGATCCGTCGAGCACCCGTCGCACGTCCTCCTTGTCGACCATGCCGTCCCGCTGCACTAGCAGGAACGTCGTCACCCACTCCAAGAACCCAGCGATCCATCCAAACGGATCCATCGCGAGACGGTTCCCCTGCATGAACAGCCAAAGTTCGTACAGACTCATCGATGTGCGAGGCATGCCTTTTGGGCTCGTCGTAGAGTACTACAGGAGCGTTCGGTGTCACAAGAGGGAAAGCCAAGGTTGCATGGACGTCTGACCTTGGTCCACATGTCCTCAAACTTGCACGGGACGAAGCGGCCCTCGGTGTCGAACGCACCCGAGTCGGATCCGTGCTTGTCGGCGTGGATCGTCGCGAGGTAGATGCGGAAGAAGGGGTCAGGAACGTAGCTGAACGCGAATCTAAAACATGATCAGTCGCGGTACCGCTACCGAACCGACCGACCGACCGACCTGGTAGGCAACGACAGCGTGATGTGGACCACGATCACGGCGAGGAAGCAGAACAAGAGATTGAACCCGAGATCGCGGAACCCGCGCCAGGTGTCCGTCGGCCAGATGACACCATCGCCGTCCGTGTCCCAGTACACGCAGTGCTGCTGCATGACGGACTAGAGGGCAAAAAAAAAGCCGTCTGGGCTGACGGGAACGACGAGCTGGGAGGAGGGACTGACATGATCCGGGTACTTTTCAGCGTGGCGGACACTCCCATCGGGGTGTTCGGCGCTGGGCGCGACAGACGCCCGAGCAAGGTACGGGCGCTCGATAACCCTGTCCGTGTCTATCCTACTATGGCGGCTCGCGGTCACTGGAGCGCGTGGGGCATCCAAAGCGTGGCCAGATTTGAGCGGGGCGTTGTTCATGATGATGTTCCCCCGGAGAGAGTCGACGAGGGTGAAGAAGGAGACGCTGAAGAGGGACGACGAGGTTTTCAAGGGGGTGCCCTGTGAGGGGGCTGGGTGCATGCCTATCAAGAGGTCAGCATTCCTGTACCCACGACATGTCTGACCGGCTGGTCGGGAAACGAATGCGCCGCGTTCCTTTTCCCCTGACATGTCAGGCATGTCGGTCATGCGCAGCCCGTCGCATCTTGTTGGACGCGAGAATGATTGCGCTCGCTGAGGTGGACTCGAACCGCCCACACCGCGGCCAAGTTCAAAGTACTGTAGGTCTACCCGTGCCGCATCTCTGACATGATACCAAGGTTTGATCTCTTGTCTGATTTGATTAGATATCACCCGGGGCGACTCGCGTCAGACTGAGGCCGAACTGGCTTCGTTCGCGAGACCCAAATTTACAAAGATTCCATTAGCAAAGCGCCCCTAGATATGGCTCTTCTCTGGCCCGCTGCAGCTCTCGCTTGGGGTAACCTGGCCGCTGAGCGGAACACCTTTCTCTGGTCTTTTTACACGTGCGAAGATGCCAACCTCGGCGTCGCGAATAAAGTTCACGATGACCATGGGCCAACTTGGGTGCGAAGGGATCGTGTCATAAAACTCGGGTGCGAGGGCACGAAGAGCAGGCAGACGTGTCCAAGGAACGGATGGGAAATCATGATGCTCGTTGTGATATCCCACCTGATCGATCATGCGTCAGTAAGCTGGCTGATGTGGAAAAACATACACACGTTATAGGCAAGAAGGTTGAGGGGCCCGTAATAGCTGTACGTCTCCTGGTGGAGACCATCCCAGACATAGTGTTCAGCGATGAAATGACCAGCGCACGGGTGTAAACTGCCAGCAAAGAAGCTGGAGAACAGCAAGTACAGGAGTGGTCGAACACCGAATGTCCGCACCAAGACATAGTCGAATACGAGTTGGGCTACCAGATTGATCAAGTGCCACTTGGTCAACGTCTGGGTGCGGACGAACCCAGGCCTCAGCGCGTAAAATAATATCTGGAACGTCCTTGCGGGAGAATGAGGGGTGACATGGCAAAAAGGTGGAGTAGCGTACGCAAAGAATGTCTTTCCAAGAACATTGCTGAGACAAAGAAGCTCTAGGTGGGTAGGAAGATCTACGTCTATCCCATCTTCACCGAGATGTTTGTGGTGCTCCAAGTGATATCTCTTTCAAAGAGGTAAGTGATAGCGTACGTCGTGAAATACACGGCAAACCTTGAACGAAGCAGAATAAGGTATGCCGATAGGTAAGTTGGCAAAGACGGCCAGCGCTTTGTTGGCTGCTATGCCTTTGAAAGCAAGATTGTGTGTGATCTCATGAATGGCAAGGAAAAGGTTGTGGTTTGCGGTACCGCCGACCGCGTATGCGATGAATAAGAACAAAAAAGAGAGGGGATGTGAGTGCCTGAGTTGTACGGCAATAAAGAGCTGTAGGGACACAACGCCCAGGACGACGTATTTGGTAAGAGGTTCATGGCCCATGAGCTTGACGACGTCGGGGTGCGCTTTCATGATTGCCATCCGCCGAGAGCGGTGGGGCTCCTCGGTCATCAACCAGAGAAAATCGGCTGGGTCCTGAGGAGGCCCGGGGTAGGATCGGCCATGGTCAATCGCGGCCGGAGACGCGACGACGGTGCGCCGGGGGGAACGCTTCCCTTCTGTGAGGGATTCCGCGCCGCCAAAATAACTAAAGTCTGGCCGGGGTCTGGTCGAAATAAAATGCAGATGGGAGGCGAGTGAACGTACCAACGTCGGTGCGGGCGTCGTCGCTGGCTGCCTTCATCGCTCGACTTGCGCAAAGTTTGAGTTGCAAGCGAGCTTGGCTGGGTGATTTATGTGGGAACAAGATTCCATTTGCGGACGCAGGTAAATCGAAAGTGGTACCACTCGTCCAAAGTGGTGCCACACTCGCGCATCGCTGAAAACGGGCCCGGGACCAGCTCTCTCCCCTTCCCCGCCATCCCCGACAACGATGAGCACCACCGAACCAGACAGCGCCGAAAACGCGGTGCCCGATTTCGTCCTGGACCCCTCCGACCCGCTCTACATGCTCCTCAACAACACCCATGACGCGAAAGCGGATTCTTCTTTGGACTTTTCATTCCCGATGGACCTCGAGTTCAATGATCCCTCGTTCTCGGTTTTCGTCGATCCAAACGCGCTCTTTATCAACGGAAAGGATTCCGTCCACTCCCTACCGACAGTCCCCCTCCAACCCCAAGACTTACTCGGCCAATCCTTCCAATTCTCCTTCTCATCGCCGACGCTCAGTTCTTCATCAGCTTCCGCAGACGACAGCCTTTCTGGTTTCAACCCATCGAGCCCTGGAAGCTCGTCCAGCTCACGGGCATCTCCACCAGCCCCCCCAGCTCAAACATCGGTGCCAGGCACGTCCGTTCTCGAGTGGTTCCACCGGTTGCTCATGCCTGACTAGGTGCTGGCTCTGCCTTCTTTACGCAGGCCAATGGGCCGTTCATGGCGTCCTTCCAACCGCACGTGATAGTACAGCAGTCCCTGCCTGCCACGCCCTCCCCCCCTCCTCCCATTCATACTGCGCAGGGCCCACAAACACACGTCATAAACACCGTTACCGCTGGCCGTCCAAAGACAAGCCATACCACCATCGAACGCCGATACCGCACGAATCTCAATGCGCGCATACAAAGCCTCAAGGCCGCTGTTCCGGCGCTTCGCATTCTGGACCAGAACTACAAGAGCGATGAATACAAAGTAGATGACCGTGGCTACATCGACGGTGTCAAAGTCGCAAGAAAAGGAAGCAAGGCAAACGTGCTTGGTAAAGCGGTGGAATATATTCGGTAGGCCGTCGGAGATCAGGTTTGAGTAGGTCACTTATGCCCCCTCTTCAGTGTCCTAAAGCGGCGAGAGGCTAGACTCAAACGTGAACAAGATGGACTACGATCTTTGGTTTGTGGTTTCCCCGGCGGACAAAGCGTTCTAACCGAATGGGAGATTGAGTGGATGAAGAAGTTTGGCGGTCCTGAGAAGGATGAAATTGATAACGAAGGTACGGACGATGCCAGCGATGAGGATGATGGAGATGGAGAGGACGATGGCGAGACCTCTGAACGTGCCCGGAAGAAAGCCAAAGTAGAAGCGCCGAAGAAGGAAAAGCGGAAGATTGCCCCTGCAGCCCCCATTCCTGCTGGTCCTCGCGGCGAGGTTCCCGCCACTGTGCCTGGTCTCGTCGAAAAGCGTAAACGCGGTCGCCCACGGAAAATACAACCTAATGTTCCTGCCCCGATCACCCCAGCGGTCCCCATGCCGCTTGCTGGTCATGGACAGCAAGCCATCGCAGTTCCGCCCACAGCCACACAGGCCACTCAGCCCCAACAATACCTCCTTGCTGTCTTTGCGCTTTTTTCGTTTTTCAACTCACCGCTGGCCTCTGTTTCCCACCATGTCCCGCCCCACCACGGCCATGAAGGTACTGTTTTATCCCATGCTACTCCCCCGCCTTTTTCTGCACAACCCGCAACGGGCTGGACGTGGAATGATGTTATACAGATTGTCCATTTGTTTGCATCCTTGGCGGTCTTCGCCTCTATTGTAATCCCATGGATTCCTGTGCCAAGGAGGATCTACCAGTCCCGAATGATACAACTTATACCATTTGTCTCCCTCGTTTACCAAGCGTATGGTGGACCCTCACACGGGATGCCAGACCTTCCAACACCTCCCGACTCTCCTATTGTCAGCGACGATAGCTCTGAACCTGACTCGTCCTCTACCGAGTATACCGTGCGCGCCACCAAGGAAGTGCCCAATCCGCTTGCCGATTTACCAAGCTCCAGGGGTTCCGCTGATGAGTTTGATAGTCTCATGAGCGCCTTGAACATTAGCACTGGATGGGTTGGCGTGGCTCGAGGGTCCATTGGTGCCCTTCAGACACAAAGTAGATTTGAAAGCCGACGCGAACGACGAGCATGGACACGACTTGCAGAGCTCATAGTCCTCTCTGCTGGAGAAATACCAATGTCCGTGCGCTGGCAAGTTCATAATCACCTTCCTCATCGATCAAAGTCTGCTGGGACGGAAGTAGCTTCCGAAATACTGGTTTCCGACCTCTGCACGACCGCATCACTGGTGCGGTCTCTGCCTTTTTCCGAGGCCCAATCGCAGGCGCTTTGGGCCCGCGCTAGCGGGTTGGCAGATTCCCTCGAGGTGCCAGCATATCAGCGCCTCGTCCTCGGTTCCATGACAGTCGACGACGCCATAGAGTGCTTGAAAGCGTCGAAGCCTATACCTGGATTCACACCGATTGCGGCACTTGCAACCAATCTCCTGCGCAAACGTCTGCTGTCATATGCGTCCTCCCTCTTTATTCATCGTGTTTCTGGGGGCTCGGAGGATGACACCGAGTTCCCATCTTCTGAGGATTCGAAGGCATGGAGCGCGACGCTCTCTTATGGTCGCAGTCTCGGTGGTGATATCGGGCTGCTATCCAATGCATTCGCAAACGTGTGGCAAGACAGATGGTTCAGCATTGATATCAATGGCCTCAAAGTAGATGCTACCAACGAAGACGTTCTTGCCTTGCTTCGTGCCACCGTCCTGTACGGCCAGGTGTTCGCGAGTCAACCAATTCTGTCGCCACCACCGAGTCCATCTCCAAAAGGGGAATCTAAGGAGGTCGAAGTAGATGTAGTACTACAGCTTCGCCAAGCCCTTGGATCGAGCGTGTTTGAGGAGTACGGGGAGTCGAGCTTGGGTGGTCCCTCTTTGGAGGATGCGAGGGATTGTGTCGTGGACATGATCGTTAACCTGCAGAGGGAACGGAGGGCCTGAGATGTTTGGGTGCTTGCTTCGGCCCTGTCAGAGTCACGCAACCTTTTACTTTATTTTACCACTGACTATTTTATGTCTCGCTCCGGTCCTAATTATGTATTCGGCGTCCGATACTTTGACTCGTGCCTTTGATTCAAGCACCGGCTCTGGTACTACAAAGTTCAGAACCGGAAGATCACGACCAAAGTCAAGGCTCTGTCAGCAATTTCGGTTTGAATGGCAAACCTTCCTCCAGGTCTCGGCGACGAGAACGCACATGTGTATGCCAAAGGCGGGTCTGAGCACGAGTGGCAGCCTCTCAAGCGCACCCGTCTCTACACCAACGCGTTCGTCATTGAGGGTAACAAGGTATGTCTGCAGCCGGTCGTTCTGTGGCTTGATGTATCGCCTTCCCTTCGCTCTAGCTGCTGCTTGGTCTCAAAAAACGCGGTATCGGCGAGGGACTGTGAGTCACGCCTTTTTTTCGACGCCGCGGTCTCTTTGCAACTCAGAGACGGAGTTGCGATTTGATTGTTCGAGTGCTCATTCCGTACCCCTGATAACGCTGCAGGTACAATGGGTTCGGAGGCAAGGTCGAGCCGGGAGAGACGCCCGCGCAAGCTGCTCGACGCGAGCTCCGGGTATGTGCTCCCCTTTTCCTCTACCCACGACTCTAGACCACTTGGTCGGGCTCATACTTTTTTTTGACACGAATCACCCTTCGAATAGGAAGAGGCCGGAATTAACGCACCGCTCGAGTACGCCGGGACGCTGCTCTTTGTCGTTCGTGATCTCGATTGGGCGTTTGACATCCGGATTTATGCTGCGCGCGAGTACGACGGGATACCGACAGAGTGAGCGTTTGGCTTTTTTTCTCCTGCTTCGATGTGAGAGGACGAACAAGCCGTTGCTGACGTGTCGCCCTCTACTTCTCTATCCACACGTTTCGATGACTGCTTGTTCCGCCACAATTTGTCTCTGCTGCCTCGAAATCACCGATGACGATTGCGTAGGTCGGACGAAATGAATCCGGCGTGGTTCTCTCTCTCGGATGACAGTCTGTACGGGCGACGAGCACATGTCCCGTCCGCGGACGATTCGCAGACCACGACATCCCCCGTTGCTCCCAGCATAGACCTGCCATACATCCCGTACGATCAGATGTGGAAGGACGACATCTACTGGCTGCCCCATCTCGTGCGCGGCGAGCGCTTCGTCGGGCGTGCGGACTTTGACGAGGGGAACGTGATGATACGATATTGGTTCGGGAATGTGTCGGCCAGTGGAGAGTAGCCTGATGCGTGGTCAGTCACGACCGAAGGCAGTTTTTCTTGATACTCATTCTTCCCGTTCAATGCTCAGGAGCGACAGTGGTGAACCCCTGCGAGATTAGACCATGAATACCCTTCAAGGAGGCGCTGTAGAATCGCTGCTCCTCCCATCGTTTAGTTCACGTCGGCTCATACATTTTCTACATATACTGCTTTACCCATCTGGCTCGGGTGGTGTCGCCAGACTAACCTGGATGGAAATACCTCACTGGGAGTTTAGCAGTGGTACACGCAACCAAGGCGAAGCGACGGGGGCACCCCTGCTAGACTACGAATGCCTGCACGATGTCAATCAGGGCCATATGGAGCTGGAGATCCCTCTGGACGACCAAAACATTCAACAATCTCTGCATCGTACTGTACAGACACCAACAATTATCAGGTACGTGAAAGAGACGGAGGGATCGTCTACTGAATAGCAATCCGGTGTGGCTGCTGTTCGGGGGCCGCCTTTGGGAAGGT
The DNA here is from genome assembly GCA_038089895.1 of Boletellus ananas. NCBI lineage: Eukaryota > Fungi > Basidiomycota > Agaricomycetes > Boletales > Boletaceae > Boletellus > Boletellus ananas. Next base: position 620 of record JBBPLS010000028.1, on the reverse strand, counting down.
CACCGTCAAGAGGCCGTGCTCCAACTTGGCGTTCACGTCCTCTGGCTGCCGGATGCCAGTGTGTCAGCGCGAGTTCCATACGGCCAAGGAGGAGTCGGCGGCCTACCTTGGTTCCAGCGGGGAGCTGCAGGGTCCGAGAGAACTTTCCGTAGTGACGCTCCCGGACCGCGTACCCGCCCTCCTCGCGAGAAGTGGAGGCAGAGGACGCGCCCGAGATTGCCAGGCGGTCGTGGTGGACATCGATGGTGATGTCCTCGGGGCCGAGTCCGGGGAGCTCGAACGTGGCGGTGACGAGGTTGGAGTCCTTGGACTCGTGCAGGTCCATTCTAGAAGAGGGCGGACGATGAGTGTCGGGAAGTCGTGGGGGTTAATTTAGGGATGCTCACCTTGGACGGAAGGTGTCGTTGGAACGTGCGCTGGGGCGTTGTCCGACCGCAGACGAGGCGGAGGGCCAGAGGCGGGCGTTGAGCGCATCGTCGAATAAGTGGTCGAATTCGGCGAAGGGGACGTAGTTGAATCGAGTCAAGGACGACATGATTACAGTGGGGGAGAACGGGGTATGAGGTTGTGTTCGTGTGCTGGTTTGTAGTGATCTGAGGGCCAGGCAAGCTCGAGCAGCT